>VONZ01001055.1:0-150000 GCA_012976165.1 Labeo catla
TAGTTGTTTACCTTCACCGACTGCTTTCATAATTCATGTGTGGTTTTAACACAAACTTGTGTGTATTTGACAGTTTAAGCGCAATAAGACATGAAAGAGAATTTAGTTTAGTACTTACATGCTGTGTGACAGCTGCTTTCTGTGTGCGTAGTTCAAATGTTTGCACTTAGAAAACGTATATATAAGAAGTTTAAACTAATATGGTTTAAAACGCACGATTTTAGCGTGATAGATATGAAAAATCAAAACAAAACAGATGTTTTTTTAGCAGAGTATCTGAGCTATGAGTTTTAAAGGCACAGCCCTATTCTGGAAAAAGGGGCGGGGAGCAGCAGCTCATTTGCATTTAAAGAGACATGCACAAAAACAGCGTGTTTCTGGCTTACTCAAAATTATATAATAAATGATTTTGAGCTGAAGCTTCACAGGGGACACCTGAGACTTATATTACATCTTGTAATAAAGGGCATAATAGGTCACCTTTAAATAGTATAGGCTTAAGTTAAACTTCATTCTTGTACGGAGGTGCTGTATTAAGCAGTACAAAAAGTATTGAATGAAAAATATCTGAAATGTCTGTGTATTTGACAAATATTGCATGTATGCTAAAGTACAAAAAACAGGTCTCTGAACAGACAAACTGCATGGACCTAACATTTATATAATGGTGTGAACAGGCCTTGACGCATCTAGTCTCATTCTCTAATCATAGGTTGCGCATTTATGTGCACAGAAAAAGTTCTTACACAATTTCCACTTGATTCAAAACATATATTTTTAATTTTACAACAAAATGCGTTTTTAACGCACCTGGAGAATCTGATTTTTGTGAACATTCAGTTTCAGGTTAAAAAATTTTTGTGTGCATTTAAAAATTGTTAAGAAATCATGAATCATGAACTCTATGTAAAAGCCATTTGTTTGCAGATTTTGCATGCCAATATGAATAATACTCTGCAGAGTTACAGCTATAATATATGTATATGTATTAATGCAAAACACAGTTTCATGACCAAAGGCTGGTAGATTCACTTGTGTAGATTCACAAGTGTGGCAGAAACTTCATTTTGGATCCTCAGGGAATGTTTCTGGCCCTTTTACTCTTTGTGTTACTGTATTGAATGTAATAAAAACAGACATGTCCTTTTCTTTCTGCCTGCTCATGTTTAGTATTGAAAGTGCTGAGTCATTATGCATTCCAGATGTACGCTGCAGCGTGTGTGTGTGTGTTATCTAATCTCTTTATGTGAAATCTGTTCCACCGCCGAACAGTCAGAGAGGGGGAATTAGCGTTCAATGGTCTTGATTTTGAAAAGAGATCTTTTGTGCACAAAAATCAGATGTCTCCTTTGAAAGAAGTGACAAGCAACTGAAGTCATTCACAATGGGGAATTGAAGGACGACAAAAAGAATAATAATGTACTTAGAGAGAAATAAAGCCTCTCTTATGCTGTTTCTCTCATAGTATTCCAGCTGCTGTCTGTTTGGGGTTTTAGATTGAGGGACTTGATAACATCTGTAGCATTCAGCAAGGGATGGATCACAATGGGTGGCTGATCATGGGTGACCAACTAGCTGATTAGTGTGGTAGACCAGTTTATTTAGGTTTGGTGGTTTAATCAGCTTGTTTATTAAAAAATAATGCATATATACACTACTTTTCAAGGGTTTGGAGTCAGTTAGATTTTTTTTTTGTATGTTTTTAAAACTCTTTTATGTTCCCAAGACTGTATTTATTTTAAAATGTAATTTATTCCTGTGATGCAAAGCTGAATTTTCAGCATCATTACTCCAGTCTTTAGTGTCACATGATTCTTCAGAAATCATTCTGATATGCTGATTTGCTTCTCAAGAAACATTTCTTATGTTGAAAACAGTTAAATATTATTGTAAAAACCAATTAACATTTCTGCCAGATTCTTTGATGAATAGAAATAGAAATAGAGATCTGTTGTAACATTACAAATGATCCACTTTTGATGTGTCCTTAGTGAATAAAAGTATAGATTAACCCCCTAATTGTCAGTCCCGTATACAGGACACCTACGCTTATCATGACAAACTATATGAAGAGTTCAGATGCAAGACCAGCTAAAAGCCATCTCGGTCAAAAATGAGAGAATGATACTGAGTGAATGCTCCTGACACATAGTATAAGTCCATCAAATACTTTTACTTCAAACTCGCTAAATCTATCAGAAGTACCAGTACTTACATAGAAACCTATACAAAGTAGCCAGAAAGAAATGCTAATTTTAAGGAAATATGTCAAATGGATTTAGAGGCTTTTGCATCTGAACTCTTCATATATTGTTGGAATTTTTTTTAATTATACGGATCTCAAAAAGAATGGTAGTGTATGTAACTGAAAGTGGATGATATACAACCCCAAATCCAGAAAAGTTGGGACGTTTTGTGAAATGCCATAAAATCAAGAAAATAATATCTGTTCGTTCTCTTTAACCTTTATTTAACTGACTAAAGTACCAAGAAAAATTTTCAGAGGCTAACTTTTAATTTTATGTTGTAAATGTAACCATCATTTTGATTTTCACGGCTACAACACACTCCAAAAAAGCTGGGACAGAGGCATGTTTAATATTGTGGCACATCAACTTTCCTTTTAATTACAATGTTTAATTGTTTGGGAATTGACGATACTAATACTTGAAGTTCCCTATCTGTCGTACACTCCGAGTTGTGTCGAGTAGTGTACGACACTAGGGGTCGCTCTTGAGAGCCCAAACACCTCTGACAGTTTTGAGAAAGGCCAATGAAAATTGGGTGTGCAGATTTGCATAGCTGACCACGCCCCGGACGTCCGGGTATAAATAGGGCAGCGTGTGCATCTGCTCACTCGTTCTGTTTTTCGGAGCCGAATGCAGCGTCTCTGCGTGAGAAGCGGCAACATTCACCTCTCTCGTCGTTGGATCTACGGCACAGACAGCGGTCTCTCCCTCTCTGACACTGCTCGTGTTGTGAGAGTCCCCTGGGTGCGTCGACGGCGATCTTCAAGAGAAGATTCTCTTCTGCAGAGAGCAAATTTTCTCTAAAAGAGCTCCACAGACGGATTGTGTGTTTCACGATGCCTTTCCGTCTGTGTCCTACTGGGTGCGGATTCTACCTTTCCCCGAACGATCGGCACGAACGCTGTGTTCAAGGCTTGGGGCGTGAGCATGCTGACGCAGCGTTCGCTGAGGGAGGTTGTCAGCACTGCGAAGACATGCCCTTGGGCACACTCCGCTCGAGAGCCGCGTTCTTTTCGAAGAAGCCGCGGCGCTCCTCATCTGCTTCCCGCTCCGGTCCTTCTACTTCCGGGTACGAGGCCGTTGCGATGTGCGTCGAGGAAGAGCGGCAGGTGTTGAGCGAAGTTTTGCCAGTTGCGTCCTCGCAAACCGCTCACCCTGTGTGTCTACCGATTGAGTCTCCGGACGATTTTGAAAGCTCGTCTCAGTATGGGCTGGATCTTTTGTTCGGGGCTCCTGCTGAGGAAAAGGCAGCGTCCGTAGCATCGGAGGGAGAGCCGTCAGAGGCTGACGTCACAACCGAGTTCGCCGCTCCGGCGGTTGAATCTCAGTCTGTGGCAGACGCCGAAATGGCCGCCGCACTACAACGGGCAGCCAAGGAGATCGGGGTTGCGTGGGTTCCCCCGCCCAGCCCTGAGCCTTCAAGGCTGGATGACTGGTTCCTGGGCAGGGGGCGTGACTCGAAGCCACGCTCCTCCCCGGTCCCGTTTTTCCCGGAAGTGCACGAGGAGTTGACGAAATCGTGGAAAGCCCCTCTGTCGGCTCGTTCACGGTACGCTAACTCCCCGTCCCTCACCACCCTCGATGGCGGTCCAGCGAGGGGGTATTCGGAGGTTCCCCAGGTGGAGAGAGCGGTTGCGATGCACTTGTGCCCGCAAAACGCCGCCTCCTGGAGGGGCCGCCCGAGACTCCCGTCCAGGGCCTGTAAGTTTTCGTCTGCGCTTGTAGCGAAGGCTTACGCGGCCTCTGGGCAAGCTGCGTCCGCCCTCCACGCTATGGCGATTTTGCAGGTCTATCAGGCTAAGGTTCTTAACGACCTGCACGAGGGTGCTCCCGACCCAGAGCTGTTACACGAGCTGCGCTCAGCGACCGACTATGCCTTACGGGCTACGAAGGTTACTGCGCAAGCTCTGGGGCGGGCGATGTCCACTATGGTGGTCCAGGAGCGCCACCTGTGGTTAAACCTGGCCGAGATGCGAGACGCCGAGAAGGTTCGCTTTCTCGACGCTCCCATTTCCCAGGCTGGCCTCTTCGGCGAAACCGTGGAGGAGTTTGCCCAGCAGTTCTCCACCGTGAAACAGCAGACGGAGGCCATCAAGCACATCCTGCCTCGGCGTGCAGCGAGTTCCGGCCCAGCTCAGCCGACGCAGCAGCCTCCGCCTGCTCCCCGCCGTGGAAGGCCCCCTACGAGGGTGGCTCAGACCCCGCAGCCTGCCGGGTCTGCAGCCAGACCCGCCCAACGGTCCAGCACTCGTAGGAAGGTGGCACCGCCAGCTCGTCCTCAGGCCACTAAGAACCCCCGGCAGGTTTCGAAGCGTTCCTGAGACGGGCAGCCCAGGGAGGAGGGATCGTTTGGCCTGTCCGGATCCACACTCGACGAGGGGACGAGCGCTGGATTCGGCTTCCACCCGGCTGTCTGCCACCCGGCAGACGGCCACCACTTGGTCAACAAAAGAGCAATTTTCTCCTTCTCTGGGCATATTACACAGCACCCCCGACCCTCCGCTCGATGGTCGGATGCTGTCTCCTCCGTTCAGGGCATGCGGTCACACACCTTCTGTGCTCCCTCATGCTCTAGAACAACGGGCTTGGTCAGACGATCTCCCCTGTCGGGTGGATCCTCTGCTAAGCTCGCACGGCTCGGTCTCCCTGGGCAAAGCAGCCAGTGGCCTTCGGGGCTTCTTACCTCCGACCACACGCTGTTTTCCCAGCGAAGGTTCCCCCACCCTTGGTACGTCGAATGTAACTCCTCTGCGGCCCCTAGCGGAGAACTTTCTGGATTGGCTGAATCTCCCCAATCCTTCCCGCTGGCTGCTCAAGACCATTCGGCTCGGCTATGCTATCCAGTTTGCACGTCGTCCGCCCAAGTTCTGCGGTGTTCTCACTACCTCGGTCCAGGGCTCCAACACCGCGGTTCTTCGGGCGGAGATCGCAGTCCTTCTGGCGAAGGGTGCGATAGAAACTGTCCCCTCAGCCGAAATGAAGAAAGGGTTTTACAGCCCCTACTTCATTGTACCCAAGAGGGGTGGTGGGCTCAGACCTATCCTGGATTTGAGGGTTTTGAATCGGGCCCTACTCAAGCTCCCGTTCAAAATGCTGACCCTCAAGCACATTCTTACGTACGTCAGGTTCCAGGATTGGTTTGTGGCGATAGACCTGAAAGACGCGTACTTTCATGTCTCGATCCTTCCAAGACACAGGCCGTTTCTACGGTTTGCCTTCGAAGGACGGGCATATCAGTACAAGGTTCTCCCCTTCGGCCTCTCCCTGTCGCCCCGCGTCTTTACGAAGGTAGCAGAGGCTGCCCTTTCCCCCCTCAGGGAAATGGGCATTCGCATTCTCAACTATCTCGACGACTGGCTGATCCTGGCTCACTCGTTGGATACGGTTTGCGTACACAGGGACATGGTTCTCAACCATTTGGCTCGCTTGGGGCTTCGGGTCAACTGGGAAAAGAGCAAACTCTCCCCGGCGCAGAGGATCTCTTTTCTCGGTGTAGAACTGGACTCGGTCGGCATGTCTGCACGTCTCTCCCCGGAGCGTGCACAGTCAGTTCTGAGATGCGTGGCAACGCTCAGGTGCGGCTCAGCGGTCCCCCTAAAACAGGTTCAGAGGCTCCTAGGGCACATGGCATCCTCAGCCGCGGTCACGCCGTTGGGTTTGATGCACATGAGACCGCTGCAGCATTGGCTCCGTACCCGAGTCCCCAGGAGGGCGTGGCACCACGGCACGTTCCGTGTGAACATCACACCATCGTGCCGCCAGACACTCAGCCCTTGGACGGACATCGTGTTCCTTCGGTCAGGAGTGCCCTTGGAACAGGTGTCCAGACGCGTCGTTGTCACCACGGACGCTTCCAGGACAGGCTGGGGTGCCACCTGCAGCGGGCAGGCAGCTTCCGGGGTCTGGGCAGGCCCCCGGCTGCATTGGCACATCAATTGTCTGGAGTTGTTGGCAGTGCTTCTAGCTCTGAGGAGGTTCTGGCCTATGATTCAGAACAAGCACGTGTTGGGCAGGTCGGACAACATGGCGACAGTAGCCTACATCAACCACCAGGGCGGTGTACGTTCCTTTCGCATGTCACAACTAGCCCGCCACCTCCTGCTCTGGAGCCAACACAGACTCAGGTCCTTACGGGCCACTCACATTCCGGGCGATGCCAATCGAGTGGCCGATTCTCTGTCACGACAGGTTTCGCTCGGAGGCGAGTGGAGGCTCCACCCTCAGTCGGTTCAACTGATTTGGGATCGATTCGGCCAGGCGCAAGTGGATCTCTTAGCCTCACCGGAATCCACCCACTGCCAGTTGTGGTACGGGCTGACCGAGGCTCCCCTCGGTATAGATGCACTGGCACACAGTTGGCCGAAGGACCGGCTCAAGTATGCGTTTCCCCGGTGAGTCTGATCGCACAAACTTTGTGCAAAGTCAGGGAGGACAAGGAGCAGGTCCTCTTGGTAGCCCCCTTCTGGCCCAACAGAACCTGGTTCTCGGACCTGGTTCTCCTGGCGTCAGCTCCTCCCTGGCGCATTCCCCTGAGGAAGGACCTCCTTTCCCAGGGGAAGGGCACAATTTGGCACCCGCGCCCCGATCTCTGGAACCTCCACCTGTGGCCCCTGGACGCGACCAGGAGGACTTCAGAGATCTCCCACCATCAGTGGTGAACACACTCATTCAGGCAAGAGCTCCCTCTACCAGGCGGCTGTATGACTCTAAATGGCGCGTGTTTGTGAACTGGTGTTCTGCTCGGCTAAGGGACCCACGGAGTTGCGGCATCGAATCAGTGTTATCCTTCCTCCAGGAGGGCCTGGACAGGCACCTATCTGCCTCGACACTTAAGGTTCATGTGGCCGCTATATCGGCTAATCATGACCTGGTGGGTGGCAGGTCGGTGGGAAAACACGATTTGGTAATCAGGTTTCTGAGAGGAGCCCGGAGACTGAACCCTCCTCGGCCACATCTTATCCCCTCTTGGGACCTTGCTGTGGTTCTCCGGGGCCTACAGCAGGGTCCCTTCGAGCCTCTTCAGTCAGTCAAACTCGATGCTCTCTCCCTAAAGACGGCTCTCCTGACTGCGCTCGCCTCGGTAAAGAGAGTGGGAGACCTCCAAGCCCTCTCCATCAACAGTTCGTGCCTGGAATTCGGACCAGCGGATTCTCACGTCGTCCTGAGACCCCGGCCTGGATACGTGCCCAAAGTCCCCACCACTCCCTTCAGAGACCAGGTGGTGACTTTGCAAGCTATCTCTTCCCAGGAAGATGACCCCAACCTGACCTTGTTATGCCCAGTCCGTGCCCTGCGCATCTACTTGGAACGCACTCAGCCCTTCAGACGTTCTGAACAGCTCTTCGTCTGTTATGGGGGACAGCAGAAGGGGAAGGCTGTCTCCAAACAGAGGATCTCCCACTGGCTGGTGGACGCAATTCGGGTGGCCTACCAGGCCAGAGGCCTACCCTGCCCTCTGGAGGTAAGAGCCCACTCGACTAGGGGCGTCGCTGCCTCGGCAGCCCTGGCAAATGGGGCCTCATTAACAGACATCTGTAGAGCTGCAGGTTGGGCTACACCTAACACATTTGCCAGATTTTACAATTTACGCATGGAGCCAGTGTCAGCTAGAGTCTTGAATACCAGCTCTTGACTCAGTTCTCTGGTTGGTGTAGAGCTTGCTTTAAAGCGCTTCCCCTAACGGTGATTACGCTTCTGAGTTTCAGTAGGTTTCCTAGCTTGAACCCTGGACACCATCTCCATCATTGGCACCTCTGGACGTGGCAGAGTTTTGCGGAGGGACTCGCTACGAATTCGGTCACAAGGTATGGTCACCTTTGTTCTGATTGAATTGTGCCCCATATGTAGTGGCTCCTTATGTGGCCCCATGTGTGTATCCCCACCTATAACTCCTGTAGTGCGGTGTTTCCCCTGAGGACTGGTTTGTCTCTAGGGTCTGAGTCTGGTGGTCTCCCCCGGTGTGAGTCCCACCTCAGCCCCCATGTTTAATGTTGTCACTTGTACCCCCCCTGTTGGGCAGGTTGTGAACTCCGTAGCGCCGTTTTTCCTTCGGGGAGGAGGCGCTTTCCCAACGCTCGCAAGACACTCGGCCGCTCTACTGAGGAAGGCCCGGCTGCAGAACCCTGGTACAGGTCAGTCTTGGGCGTTGGATGGTCACGGAGGAGGTGAGCTGCACTTCGTTAACACGTTGCCTGTTACTTCTGCGCTTATCACTCGTGACGCGGCCAGTAAGGTGGCGGTTTTCTAAGGGGACCCCTAGTGTCGTACACTACTCGACACAACTCGGAGTGTACGACAGATAGGGAACGTCTCGGTTACGTATGGTAACCCTCGTTCCCTGATGGAGGGAACGGAGACGTTGTGTCTTCCGTGCCACCTTCCTGGACCGCCTCTGAGTGAGTTGAGACCCTCGGCTCCTCAGATCAGAACGAGTGAGCAGATGCACACGCTGCCCTATTTATACCCGGACGTCCGGGGCGTGGTCAGCTATGCAAATCTGCACACCCAATTTTCATTGGCCTTTCTCAAAACTGTCAGAGGTGTTTGGGCTCTCAAGAGCGACCCCTAGTGTCGTACACTACTCGACACAACGTCTCCGTTCCCTCCATCAGGGAACGAGGGTTACCATACGTAACCGAGACGTTTTGCAAGCAAAACTGTTGTTCAGTCTGGCTTGAAAAAAAAACTTCAGATGCTCAGCAGTCTGTAATTGTCATTGTCTGATGCTCATTTTCATGACTGGTCATACATTTTCAACAGGAGAAAGGTCTGGACTGTAGGCAGGCCAGTCTAGCACATTCAGTCGCACATGTAGAATGAGACCTGGCATTGTCTTGATCTAATAACCATAGACTTTCCATGAAAGACAGTATAGTGTCTGTACAATCCCAATACATGCCTCCATTTCAACGGTACATTCGCACATATTCCAGTCACCAATGCCGTTTGCTCTGCTGCACCCCCATACACTGACAGTCGTTTTCATTTGCATCTGTCGCTAATGAAAGTCTGGATGGTCCCTTTGGTCTTTGGTACTGAGAACTCGACATTCATTTTTCCAGAAACAAGCTGAAATGTAGACTCGTCTGACCACAGCACACATTTCTATTGTCTTTTTGACTATCTGAGATGAGCTCTGGCCCAGAGAACCCAATGGCATCACTGCATAGAACAGATGTATAGCTTTCTGCTAGAGTAACACAAATTCAAGTTGCATTTATTGATGCAGCTGCATAATGTGTTAAGTGACAGCAGTTTTCTGAAGCCCTCCTGAGACCATGTGGGCACCGCAGCATGACAGTTTCTTATGCAATGCCATCTGAGGGCTCAAAGGTCATGCACATTCACCTGAGGTGTCTTGCCTTACCCTACACAGACTGACATTTCTCTGGATTCCCTGAATCTTTTCACAATATTATGTGTGGTAGTTGGTGAAAGACCTAAATTCTTTGTGATTTTCTATTGATTTGTTTGACACTTTTGTCATGGAATTTAGCACAAAGTGATGAGACATGATCCAACTTCGCTTGCAAAGACTGAAACGCTCATTTTATGCCCAAACATGATATCCTCACCTATTTCCATTGCACCTGCTTACTGTGAACAGTTTCAAAACGGTTTTATTGGGATATTATATTTACAAAATAAAATTAAAAGTTGACCACTGAAAACAGTGGAATGTTTTTCTTTGTACTTTAGTCAACTAAATATAGGTGAAAGAGAATGAACAGATAACATATTTTTGATTTTATGGCATTTTACGAAATATCCCAACTTTTCTGGAATTGGGGTTGTAATAAAACACATATTATCCCTCGCATGCATGTAGGGATCTGCTGTTCCAATGTTGTGAATTCTTCTTATTCTGTTCGGTTGGATTGGCAGTTTTCCCAGAGACTGAACAGCTGAGTAACTTAACGGTTTGCCATTTCATGCTGCTCAAGCTTTCTATCTGTATTTGTGTATGAAGCATTTGTCTTTGACCTGATGTGTTTCATTTCTGGATACATTTATAGTTTATGTTTTGCTGCGTGACCGTACACAGATCCTTTTTAAAAGCAGGTTTAGCATACGAGGGTTTGCTGAGTGTGCACACTTACTCCACCTGTGTTTATCTAAACCGGCGTGTCTCTGACAGCTCACTAAAACACACACTCAGTCACGTGCCTCCCTGCTGTGTGTGTGTGTGTGCTGGTTTTGTTTTCTCTCTCGCTCTTATGTCACCTCTGTAGTGTCCCCTGGTTTGATGTCTTTATCTCACAGGGTCTTTCAGACGACTTTGAAGTTTACCTGCAGTCCATTAATCATATACACACGTTCCCTTTGTCCTTTACCCTCTCACACATACATCCAGATGGTGAACTTTTAAAGGAATAGGTTGCCCAAAAAATTACATTTTGTCATTGTTTGCTGCTTGGACTGACCCATGATAACTAAGACTACTTTTTCTTAGTAAAACACAAAATTAGACATTATGCAGAATAGCTAAGCTGCTCTTAATAAAAATGGATAATGATTTTTACTGTCAAACTCTAAAAAAGCAATTGGAATCAGACTTTGTATTCGAAGTCTTCTGACGTCGTATATTGGTTTTGTGTGAGAAACAGTCTGAAATTGAAGATATTTGCTAATAATTTTCCCTTTAGAGCTCACAGATCACATGTTTGGGTAAACTATTTTATGCATTTTTTTTATAGTGCATAGGGGCGCAGCTTTACATATCAACTTCTCAATAGCTAATATGAGTTTGGATGGGACTGTCTGTTGGTCTGAAATATGAAAGATGGTTGGTGAGGGCAGAAAAGGGCAACAGAAGTGTTTGGGAAACATGTTTGGTCTTGGTTTTTTGGTCTACCCCTGGTGGTACAGAAATCACTGCACAATTTCTGAAGCAACCAAACCCACTCCAACCCAACCCATTATGCCTATGGTGACATTTCTGCACAATGATATTACTTTGTTCACTTGTTAATTATCTTTGCAGAAAAGATGCATGAACTACAACTACATCTTGTACAAACTTGTACATACCATATGTTAAAAAATAATATAAGAAAAATGCTTTAAAAATGTTCAAAAGTCAAAATGACTGAAGGTATAACACCAGTAGACTATTATTAACTATAAATGTTCTTTAAAAACAATGAACAGCAGCTTTCAGCCTGTCACCATGATGCAAGCATGAAATATTAGACATACAGTATTAGTTCTTCACTGTTTTTTTATTTGATTGTGCTGCTTTTCCATGTTTTTTCTATGTAAACATGGACATGTTTGAACGTTACACTCATATCTCTTGTAGCGTCTCATGCATGAAACAACATTATAAAAACGTGGTACTAAAGTTAAAAGAAATTCACTCTCATCTCCTTTAGTGTTTTTCCTATTTCACTGCCTGTGTCGCATCTTTGTCAACACAAAAGTGCATTCTGTGTTAATAGCACCTAGTGATATGAGTGCATCACACATTAGCGGTTAATCGCGTGTGCCAATATGCGGTTGGATCGCTCTTTTCTTTTCACTGTTATCATTGGCATATTGTCTAATTCTAACATTTGGTAATATTTCTATTCAAAATCACAATTCCTCGAATTCTAAAAAATAAAATTGTGGCAAAACATTAAATTCGAATGAATTGACACACATTAAAAAAATACCATTTACACTAAACCCTACTCTAAATCTAACACATAGAGTTTAGTGTTAACATTTGCTAAAGCAATCATGCCAGTTTAGTTTACTTCTACAAGTTCTACAGTGCCATACCAGGTGAGCTAATAAACAAGTTTACTGCATCAGAAAAGCCATATATGTGGAGTTGCAAACACCAATATGTAGTAATTTACAAATCATGCACTATGGTAAAAGTGTTTTGAGATCACAAGATAGTATTAAGGGCAGTAGAGGCACATATTTTTTCCGATGAGCCTGTGTTGGAGAAACCTGAAATTAAATATACCAATTATGTAATTACATATAAAGATGTACTTAAGCCCTGCTTAAATTATATTCTAATTAAGTATATTCTTTTGAAGTATATTATTTCTGTAATCAGTGGGCTGTACTTTTTAAAAGTGTGCTAAAGTGTACTTCTTCACATGGCCCCATTAAATAAAAATTGAAATGCGGCATTTAGAAAACTTGCAGTCTCTCATTTTTGGCCAAAATGAAATGATTTTGTTGACATCACCACTTCAGCTTCTCACCAAACTTTCTGTCCAATCAAATGCTGTCTAGAATCTGAAGCGTCCCGCCCCTAAGCTGCGGCTGTAATCGGTTACTTATTTACCAGAATTAGTATTTTCTGTATGGTGAATAGCATGTAATGCACTATATAGGGGACAGGGACTGATTCAGACAGAGTAAATATGCTTTCCATTGGGGCAAATGAAGTTTGGTTTCACGTTGTGTCACATGACCCAACGCTGTGCACACACAGTCTGCTCCGGTCCAGAGACAGAATACCACAGAGGGAATCATATATGCGACTCAGCGCAGACCACAAAATGTATCAGACCCATTTTAATTCTACACAGAATGCTATATTTTATAGCGGCATGGATGATGTTAGGAGGAGAAACTGATTGACAGACTCTGTGTTAGAAATAGCACTGACGAGTAGAAGTTTAGGACTGGTGGTGCTGCTTAAGATATTGTTTGTAATTTAGTGTTTGTTTGAAAAAGGGGAAAAAAAATAAATAAAATAATACTGATAAGATAAGAAGACTAGAACAAATTCTACTACTAATAGCAATATAAAACGCACTAAGGATTAATGAGCTGCTATGTTCATGAATATTAATGACGTTCTCTGCGTTCCCTTGAACTGATTTGCTGAAATCAAAATAAGGACGAGGTGAGCGCCAGCCAATGAGATTGCCGTTTGCGCATTAGTTCCACCTACTACTGCAGAAACCAGTTCTTAAAAACCTGAAGAATTCAGAAGAACTTTGAGAAAACCTTTGAGTTCCTCTCAAAGAATTTTAAAAGGAAAATACAACAATGGATATTGTTTACATGTAGTGCGTCAATTCTGCATGGTATAAGACTCTGTTGCTCTGTATCTTTCTTTGCATGTGTGTGAGACAAAAGCGAGGGCTAGCCCTGTGCCTTCACACTAGAGTTTATGGTTCGTCAAATACAGGTATGCTTCACATCCATTCAGATGAACTGGAAAATAAAATTATAATGATATTATAATAAACTATAGTAACGGCACATTTTATTGTAAGTAACAGTAACGGCGTTGTAATGGGGGAAACAGTAATTGTTTGATTACTTGTTACTGAAAAAAATAACGCTGTTTATTTATAACGCCGTTATTCCCATCACTGGTCCCGCCCTGTCTTCCTGTTTCAGTTAAAATAACATCACCACATAGTATAATGCGCATTTCAGGGCACTTCAGTGGATGTTTAAGGCCATCTTTAGTCCCCAGTGTGTGCATCTCATTGCTGCCATATTGAACTAATAACCTTCATCCCAGATGACTAGATACTTAACTACCTGTCTGCTTTAATACAACTCCCATTATATCAGTAGCTCTATATGTCACAGACACTCACAAAATGCCATGAAAGATGGTTGGTGAGGTAAAAAAAATATGAATCTCCTTCACACTGCTGTCATTTACAAAACCATCCTCTGACTGTCCTTTAAAACTAGCCACTGTTCTTTTCAGAACCACATGCCTAGGAAAACTTTACTGTCGCACTGGCGTCCCAGGAGCTCCGGCCAAGCATCAAAGCTAGAATAAATGTCATCAGCGTGAGTCTGGATGGAGTATTTTATTGGCAGAAAAACTTTCTCACTCACCACCACTGTTGTCCTCAACCCATTTTTATTATGTATTATTTTTTACTTTAAACAGAAAGTTAGTTCCCATCCTGCAAGGTTGCAGATTTATTGACATTAACTGGGAAGTTAAAGTAAATATGCTTGAAGATCCCACTCGTTAAATGACATGCGTTTATTGCGTCGATGGAGCAAGAAAATGACATAAGTGTTTAAAATGCATGCACACAGTTTAGTTGAATAATAAAGTTAACCCTTAGAAGGGACTGATACATTGAATCAGGTTTGAATTCAAATTAAATCTTAAATAATTGTAACTAAAACACAATCCTTGGGTCATAGACTCCAGTTAGCTTTTCTGATAAATGCAAAAAGTGCGGTGAAATGGGATGTTGTTCACCCGGGTTGAGCCCTGATTTCTTCATGTGTTGCACATGTGATTAGCGATCAGTAATGTATATTTTGGTGTGAGTGGAAATTAGTTGTCTTTCCAAAGACTGGAGACCTATTCTGGGTTAGAATCTAGAAGAATAAGGGGTGAAGATCCATAATTAACATGTCTTGTATTCCACTGACAGGTAGAGGGAGCCACACTTTCATGGGACACTACATTGTTGCTAGGCAGCTGTTGTCTGTTGCTAGGTGATGGTTGCTATGCAGGAACAGGGGGTGGTAGTTAAATTGTGAAGTATATGTAGAAAAGCCAACCCGGGCTTGTAAATGTTTTCCTGTTGAATGATTCTCTTGTATACATACTCAAACTTTGACCTTCAGATCAATGTATGGAACAAACTAACTATAAACACACACACACATAAAGCATAAGGCATGAAAAAAAATATGCAGCATTGGGTAGGTCAACAGAAATGAAAAAGTTTTAGCTGTTATATTTTAAAAATCCCCTTTTTATAACAAAATGCACTGATGAATCTGCACAAGAAGAATATGTTCACCCAAAAATTAAAATACTGTCATTATTTAGAGTTTTCCAAACTTGTACTCTGTTATTTCAGTGTGATCTTTCGATAATATGCACTGTGACTGAATATAGAGCTTTATTGTGTGCTATTTTTGCTGTTTTGTTTTCCATGGAAAACAGCCACGTACAGGTTTAGACATGATGGTGAAAAAAATGATGACAGAACTTTTCATTTTCACTTGTTACTTTAAAGGAGACATTGAATGCCCATTTTCCACAAGTTTGTATGATTCTTTAGGGTCTTTATGAAATGCCTGTAACATACTTTGGTTAAAATTTCTTAATAGCCATGTAAAAAACATTTTTACCTTATCAAAACAGCTCTGTTCACAGTGACACGTTTTGGTGCATGTCTCTTTAAATGATAATGAGCTACTGCTCACTCCGCCCCTCTCTTACATTTTTTGTGTATTTGGTGGCGCATTACCATCAAAAACAAAACTAATATTTCCTATATATCCACATATCCTCAGTGGCTCTGATGTTGGGAAAATGAAGACTTATGTTCACTTTTACATCTAATTACAAAACACTTGCATTACGGGACAGTCCATCAGTGGTTGTGGGCGGAGCCTGACTAATATGACGTCATACCGCTCAGAAAATCAAAACAGCTTGATAACTGAGACCGTTGAGACTGAAAAAAAATGAGTGGATGTATTTTTATCATTATATGGTGGTTGTCCACACACTGCTAAGACACATTTATATACAAACACCATGTGAAAGTGAATTTTGCATGTGATGTCCCCTTTAAGAGGGGAAATATGAAAAGCATTGATTTCTTATGATCTTAAATCTTAAGGCTTCTGGTGGCAGTAGTTTATCTGTGATGGATTGTAGTTTGGTGAATGTGTGCTGAGCTCTTCTCACCCTCACAGAGTGTTAATGAGTGAGAGCTGATAAATGACCAGCCATATCCTACTGAGATAGTATGAGCCACTGCATCTGTTTCTTCTCTCTCTCTTTCTCTCTCTCAGCTGAGACGAGGATGTGGGTGATACATATGAGAGCGACTCACTTCAGTCTCCTGTGAGACTAGACAGACGCCACCGGTCCATTGTCCTTAGATGGTGATTAGAACAGGACCAGGCCTGGAACTGCTGCATATATATTAATCATTTAGACTCAAACTCCCTGCAGAGTGTATTTAAACATGAAGTGTGTCATTCTTTAATATTTAAATGCTTTAATCACAGTTTCGATCACCAAGTAAACTGTGGGTTGAGTTTCCAAAAGAGTATTAAAAGTGTGTCTCTGCGGCACTGTTTGTTTGAGCATCACAACCCATCCAGTCGTGTGGGACTACCTGTTATTTTTGACCAATGAGAGATCAGCATGGAATTAGCTTCGAAAAACAGATTGTCTTTGTTGTGGTACTCTTGTAAACACTGAAGACACTGAAGAGAAGAAATTGTTGAAAAAAGTTGTTAGTTTTGTTTTGTTCGTGCACAAAATTATTCTCATAGCTTTATAACATTACTGTTGAACCACTGATGTCACATGGACTATTTAGGGCACGAGCACTGATGGTGCGAGGACCCTTTTGGAATTGCTCAGATTCTTCTTCTTCTTCTCCACATTTTGGAGGGCCTAAACATGCTCGAAAACTCATGAAACTTTGCACACACACCAAAAGTGGTGAAAATTTAAATCTGGGCGTGACAAAATGGCACAATAGCGCCACCTATAAAACTTCAACGAAGTTCCCCTCAAGCTGTGTTTTACATACATGTATAAAATTTGGTGGACACATGTAACACACAAATACCTACAAAAAAGTCTACCAGTACGGAGTCCGAAACCCAACAGGAAGTCTGTTATTTTGAATTTTTTTTGGCAAGTTTTGTGCCGTTTTTTTGCCATTTTCAGGTATTTTATTTAAATGAACTTGTCCTAGAGATTTAATCAGATAAACATCAAATTTGGTCAGTGTAATCTAAAGCTCTTTCTGACGTTAAATTGCGAAAATCTTGAGTTTTCATTTAAGGGCGTGTCCGTGGCGGCCTGACAAACTACTATGTTTTGCCATGAAACAGGATGTTGTTATAACTCAGGCATACATTGTCCGATCTGCACCAAAATTCACATGTTTGATAAGAGTCCTGTCCTGAACACACGCCCATGACCATATTCAGTTATATCCATAGCGTCACCTGCTGGCAACTCTTGAGTTTTCGTTAAATAGCGTGTCCGTGACGACCTGACAAAGTTTGATGTTTCACTTTTCCCTTGTTAAGGGAAGTTGTTAACTTCCCCAAATTTCACCCATTCGATAAGAATCCTGGCCTGAACACATCTAAATGCCAATATTCAGTTATAATCATAGTACCACCTGTTGGCAACAGGATATGTCATGTTTTACACTAACTGAATCTGCACAAAACTTTGATCAAAGTCCTGAGTTGAAGACATCTACATGCCAATATTCAGTTATAGCCATTGCACAACCAGCTGGCATTAGTAAGTTTGGCACATATACATTACTTTGACATATTTCTCCTATATTTACCACTTTAAATGCATATTACTCACCATTCACTGTTTTTCGAAAGCCAACGGGTGGCATTGAGCCTGGGTGCGAGAGCCCTTTCAACGCTCCTTACTTCCTTTCTGAGCCTTGAACGTGTCAGTTGCATTGCTGTATAAAGAAAAGCTCTCAGATTTATTCAAAAATACCTTCATTTGTGTTCAGAAGATGAACGAAGGTCTTATGAGTTTGGAACGACATGAGGGTGAGAAATTAATGACAGAATTTTCATTTTTGGGTGAATTATCCCTTTAATCGGCATTTCATGGTCTAAAACGCAACTGCCCTTACGATTTGCTGCTGGACAGCAGTTGCAAGTAAATATTCTGTCTTATTTATAGGATTGTAATATGAAGATTGTACAAAGTAATGTTTATTTTAAGCAACATTATTGTTATAAGTGAATAGCAGGCACAACAATGCAGGTGCAGTGATAGATATAAATAGGTACAATATGCATCACATGACTAAACGTGTCATCGTTTTCAAATACTTCAATTTTCACAGTTAATACTACAACATGGGAGATCGTTTACAAAAAGCTCTGTTGTCACCAGACAAAAATGCTGTGTCAGTGTGGAGGTAAGGCCAAAACATACAGAGAAAGATGCCTTTTTAAATTTATCCAGATTTATGTGGACGTAGCCTTACAGGCTTACAGTATTGTTGATATTTGAAGCAATATAAAACAGAAACGTTGAGATTTTAAAGTAATTTGTTAATATAATTATGCATGATGTTCATCATTTTTGATTGCTAATTGTTTAGTCTAAACAGTAAAGGCCTGTTCTCCTTCATCTTCTAATCGATCTGCTGTTGATCAAAGGTTTTTTTTTTGCTGTGCACAGCAGTGCTCCCCGACTCAGTTTCTTTTTCTGCTGGCAAAATAGCTTGAGCTTTCAACAAAAAACATACAATGGCTTTATTAATAACAGGAGATGACCGTCGGCCTGCCAGTTTGGCACAACTAGCGTTGTCGTTTTGTGAGTCGGAGCCCAGCCTCTCTCCTTCTCTTTCTCTCAGGGCTGAGAAGTGTGATTGCAGCAGACGGATACATTGACATTAGGGAATACTCAGGAGTGATCACAGTTCTCATCCTCCACAGAGAGAAGGGGAAGAAGACAGAGAAAGAGTGCAGCTCCTCCCCTGTGGCCTTGTTTCCTTTCCTAGTGAGAGCGTCTGACAGCTCTTCAATATGGTGCCTTTGTCACAGTCGTGCCCCCCGGTTTATTGATCACTGCCTCTGCGTGGCCCCTCATAACACACAAACAGATATACACACATACAGTTAATGGATTAATTTGCTCAAAAATCTAAATCTAACATAAGATGGTGAGAAGATTATGACGGAGTTTTCATTTTGAGTGAACTGTTTCCATATATGTACTGTAAGGCCAATGGAAAACACCAACCGATCTTCTGACGGGCTGAACAATAGTGACTAGGAAAGACTGGTGTTATATCTTAGGACACATATTTGAGTCAGGTAGTTGGGGCATTTTCTGCATGCTGTTCTAGAAAAAAAAGAAGCTTAAAATACCTGAGAAACAAGCTAACTTTACCACAGTTTGCTACTGCAGTTTTTGTTATTTACTAAGTTTGAGTTAAAACAGATGCTGACAAATTCTGCTAATATGGTATTCTGTGTATGGTAACACATACTCAGGTATGTTTGTCATGATTAATTTATTCTGCAAACAAAAGTGTCGGAAAATAAGCAGAGCCATAAAGTGAATAATATTCGACTGGTCATGTGATTTCAGAATGAGGTGGAGACCCACCCCTTGTTGAATAAAACAGTTTTTTTCAAGGCTACTGATAGGAATAGAGTCTTCATCCTAGGATTGGGCAATAGGTAGATATTTATTTTAAAAAATCAGTTATATTGATACATTTTGGAGTAGTTTTCAGTATTTACTATCTAGATGTTAAGAGTACCCTTACGAAAAAGAAGTTAATTCAAGTGTGCTATTAGTATACTTCTTTTAAACTAAAAATATGAAAGTATACTTTCAGTCTACTTTTTATGTACTTCTCAGAAATGTGCTTTATATACTTATCAGAAATATACTTAAAATAACATTTAAGTATACTTGACTTCTACTTAGAAAAAGTCAAAATATATTTGAGCTGTACTTGTGCTATGAGAATCTGTTTTTTATTGTTATACATGAGAGATGCTATTACAGATATTCTGTACAGAATTTCCAAAACACAAGTGAAGAAGAAACAGATGCTTCCACACTGTAATAAATGCAAATACATTTTTTCCAATTTACGAAACATTTTGAGTCTCAAATACTAAAAAATGCTATTTTCTTGCAACTATATAAAACCCTTGTTAGACCAACAAAATTACTGCAAATGTTGTCCCAACTAGTCAAACACAGTTGTCTGAACAAAGAATTTCATATTGTTTAAATTTTAAGACTTTGTAAGTTCCCAGCATGCATTGCAGCATGAATAAATTATCCAGTTACTGTTATAAGATTATTGTTTTGCTGTTTGCTGACTTCATTTAAAAATTTTTGTTGTTGTTTAGTCATTATTATTAGTTATTTGTTGTACTGTGAAGTAAAGATCTCATCTTTTTAATATTTGCTGATTGTCACCGTTCTTGAGGGTTGTGTGTCTAGTTTTGAGGCCTAGATTCTTTTCAGCCACTTATATCCATTTCTTGAATGTATTAGTTTTGTAAAATGCTTTACGAACAAAGATGGCATTGTCTACATTTTAGATTAATTTATTTATAATGGTTTGTATGTTCAGATATTCATATAACAAAATATATACAAATTAATACCTAAAAAGGGACATAGTGGTATACCTGAAATATGATTTAAAGTTCACTAAAAAAAAAAAAAAAAAAACTTGAGTATACTTGCAATATAAAACTTCTAAACTAGTAGTTTACTGACACTATACTTCAAAGTGTACTAAAAATGCATTTAAAAAAGTATTTAATTAGTAAACTATTAGTGTACCTATAAGTTCACTTTTAGTATACTTGCAGTACGAACTAAAAACATAGATGTAAACTAGTTGTGTACTTAAAGTTTACTACTGTAATACTTAAAGTATACTTAAAAGTATACTTTTATATACTAGAAAGTGGGCCAATTTAGTCCCAAGGAGTATTAAAATAGTACACTTAAAAGTATACTACTAGTACGCTGATATCTGTATACTTACTACATAAAGTATACTTAAAAATAAACTTGAACTTTACTTAAGTATACTACATAAAATAAACGTAAAGAATACTTCTTTTTGGTAAGAGTATGCCGCTATAAAAGTCTGCATGTAAGTGTGAGTGTGTCTGTGTGAATGAGCGGAGTAGTTTCAACTAATGCACATACTGAAGGATGATGATGCTCGTGGTATTTTCAGTGTCCGTTGTCTCAGTATGTGAAGGCATGAACATACATACTTCATCTCCAGAGCTGCTCTGAGAGTCACATCACACCGTTTCACTTGATAAAAACTACTGTCATATTATATACACAGAGAAACTCAATGATCTTAAGGAGAAGTAAGTTGATTTTCAGAACAACAATTTACAGATAATGTACTCACCCCCTTATCATCCAAGATGTTCATGTCTTTCTTTCTTCAGTTGTAAAAAAATTATGTTTTTTTTTTTTGAGGAAAACATTTCAGGATTTTTCTCCATATAATGGACTGATATGGTGCCCCGATTTTGAACTTCCAAAATGCAGTTTAAATACGGCTTCAAATGATCCCAGCCGAGAAAGAAGGGTTTTATCTAGCAAAACAATCAGTTATTTTCATAAAAATAATACAATTTATATACTTTTTAATGTCAAATGCTCATCTTGTCTTGCTCTCCCTGTGTATTCTGGTTCAAGACAGTTAGGGTATGTCGAAAAACTCAGATCGTATTTTCTCCCTCAACTTCAAAATCGTCCTATATGGCAGTTTTACCTGTTTTGTTAAGGGTGTTGATCTTCTTTGCATGTTCACTTTGCAAAGACTGTGTCAGTACTTCTGCAGCGATGTAGCATGATTTTGAAATGATTTTTGAAGTTGAGGGAGAAAATACGATTGGAGTTTTTCAACATACGCTAACTGTCTTGAGCCAGAATACACAGAGTTCAGGCAGAGCAAAACAAAACAAGCGTTTGAGATTAAAAAGTATTTAAATTGTATTTTTTAAATAAAAATAACTGATCGTTTGGGTAGATAAGACCCTTCTTCCTCAGCTGGGATCATTTACAACAGCATTTAAACTGCATTTTGGAAGTCCAAAATCGGGGCAACATTTCAGTCCATTATACAGAGAAAAATCCTGAAATGTTTTCCTCAAAAAACATAATTTCTTTACTAATAAAGAAATTAAGACATGAACATCTTGGATGACAAGGGGGTGAGTACATTATCTGTAAACTGTTGTTATGGAAGTGGACTTCTCCTTGATGATAACCCACCAAAATAAAAGTTTGGTTCAGCTGGAAGAAAAGAAATATATTATTATTGTGTAGTAAAATTACCTGTCAAAGTAATAAATTATTATTAATATTAAATTTAAGGAATATAATGCAACCAATTTATTTTTTCAGTCACGTTTTAATTTATATAGTATGTTTTATTGTAAATGATATCGATATAAATTAATTTCATTAGACACAATTTTTTAAAGAAATAAATAAAAATGTATTTCATGGGGCCTTAAATGAAAATGTAGCTTATTCTGTGGACTCACATTTTCTTGGTAAACATTACTTACACTATCAGAAAAAAAAAAATCTATTTTATATTTTTACAGTATAAGTGTAATCAATATTCTGTTTATTAAAGCCAAGTATGACTCTCATCAACTTAGTGTTTTTAAGCATTTTACATTTATTACAAAATAATAACTCAAGGCAGTAACAATTTAAACAGTATATTTTGTCTGTGAACTTATGTTCAGCGGTTCTTTTTAATGGTTAACTTTTAACTGTTTTCAAATTTTTCAGATCATCAATCATCAAAGCTTGGTAAAGAGATTTACTTTTAATTTCCCCAAGCTAATTACTCATTAAAAAGTCCCACAGATCATGTTTTTATGTCATTTTATGTCAGTTACCCCCCACCAAACCCACCGCACACTTTATGGAGTCTGTTAAAATTTCTGCTGTAACTTCACCTGCTGGTGTTGCTGTTGGACAATGTTTCTTTAGAAAAACAAGTGATTTATACACTTTTAATGTTATATTTTGTAATACTGTACATGCATTGTCTTATTTTTACACTACAAATTTTTTCTCATCCAATATTTTGAGATAGCACTGTTTCTGTTGCCTCCTCGAAGGAAACGCCTCTGAAAAATATATACCTACAGTGGAAACTGTTGCACCTGAATGAATAAGACTATATGAGTGAGTGCACAATATTGGATAATGGTTGTGAACATTTTCAAACTTCTGTTTGTGCATTTGTGTATGTTTTGCAGCAGGAGGCTGTGAGAATGAGGAGCGTGTATTTCGTGAACGCATGCGTCCCAGGAAGAGGCAGGGAGCTGTCCGGAGGAGGGTGCATCAAGTCAACGGACACAAGTTCATGGCCACCTACCTGAGACAGCCCACCTACTGCTCGCACTGCCGCGACTTCATCTGGTGAGTCCCGCAGCGGCTGTCGCCTGATATTTACAGCCTTGTAGCGTGCTGTTTGTACAGCTGTGTGTGTTGGTAAATCTGCGTCTGAGTTTTGACATAAGCAGTGTACACTGTCCCTCCTCACGGGTGGTTTACCCTCAGTGGGCTGCGTTTCCATAGTAACGACAGGAAAAGCCCTGAGGCTCAGAGCGACGGCGCTACAGTACGAGCGTATTGAATGCGTCTGGCCTCCTCCACACTGCGGAAGAACACCGCCGTGCACAGGCACGCTGTGTCCCGCCTCTCTAGAGAACAGAGGAATATGGTTTTAAAAGATAAGGTGCAGATGCATGTGAATAAAAACTGCTGAAAGAGTAGTGAATATAACAACACATGAAATCTACATACATGTGAACAGTTTCACCCAAAAATTAACATTTCCTGAAAATTTACCCTCAGGCCATCCAAGATGTAGATGAGTTTGTTTCTTAAAAGGAACAGATTTGGAGAAATGTAGCATTACATGACTTGCTCACCAATGGATCCTCTGCAGTGAATGGGTGCTGTCAGCATGAAAGTCCAAACAGCTGATAAAAACATCACAATAATCCACAAGTGATCCACATGACTCCAGACCATCAATTAATATCTTGTGAAGTGAAAAATGTTAATGTTTGTAACAAACAAATCCAGACTTTTTTTTTTTACTTCAAATCTGGCTAAAATATGAATCCTATATACTTAATATTGCTTTCAGTTAAAAAGGTTGTCTCATCTGAATCAGGACAGAAATATGCACAAATCAAGCATCTGCATATAATGGACTTCATTGGTGCCCCGAATTTGAACTTCCAAAATGCAGTTTAAATTCAGCTTTAAAGGGCTCTAAATGATCCCAGCCGAGGAAGAAGGGTCTTATCTAGCGAAACGATCTGTCATTTTTTTCGGCAAATAAAGATTTGTATACTTTTTAAGCACAAAAGCTCATGTAGCACAGGCTCTGGGATGCGTGTCCATGGGTCGTTCTTAAACGATTCGTTCATTTTGCACGAATCTTTAATGTGACTCGGGAAGAACGAGTCGTCTCAAAGAGTGATTCGTTCAGTCGCACATGCGCAACATCCTATTAGATTCTGTACTGGAATTAGTTCACCTGTTTTGAGTCTTCAGGTTTTTTGAATCGTTCGTTCATCTTATGGGGCTGTCACGTGATGCTGATTTTGCTAAAATGAATGAAATGACTTGAAAAAAGATTTGTTCATTTTGCTGAATTAGACTCAAAGGTCTGAGTCGGTAAAATGATCCGAACTTCCCATCACTACTACGAATCACGTCTTCGAACCTTTCGATGTGATTCAATAGTATGTGAACGCACATCCCAGAGCCTGTGCTACACGAGCTTTGTGCTTAAAAAGTATACATATTTTTATTTTTCAAAAAAAAGACCGATCGTTTCGCTAGATAAGACCCTTCTTCCTCGGCTGGGATCGTTTAGAGCCCTTTGAAGCTGCATTTAAACTACATATTGGAAGTTCAAAATCGGGGCACCAGTGAAGTCCATTATATGCAGAAAAATCCTGAAATGCTTTTGTCAAAAATCCCTTTTTCATAATCATGTCAGATAGACTTTGCAGTATTCTGTCATTGGTTAACATTAGTTCATGAATGAGCAAATCTGAACTAAAGAGCAATATATTTTTTATATAACATGAATGTCCATAATGATAGAGTAGGTGGAGCACCTTCTTCAAGGTCACATGCAAACACCAAATGTAAGTAAGTTAGTTGACTAGTAACTTAAAACATTGCGTTTTATGTCTGAATGACAGTTTGACTGATAATAATTCTGTCCTCACATACATTTGAAAAAAGCGAACTCTTTTGTTTTTGTTTTTTTGAAATATACAGTATTTCATAGGTTTTTCCTAGGTTTTGTGTTCCATTTTTTCATGTTCAGTGTTTGTTTGTTTCTTTCTTTGTTCGTTCATTGAAAAGTAATCCGTAGTATATTAGAACATATGCTGGTGTGTTTAGTGTCACTGTACAATAATAATAACAGATCTCTCTTCCTACTCTTCACAGGGGTGTATTGGGAAAGCAAGGGTATCAATGCCAAGGTAGGCAAATATCTATATTTCTCCATGTCAGATGTTTTTGTTCAACAACATAGACAGTTTTTTAAACTGAAGCAACAACACATATTTGAAACCCATTAGAGGAATAATTTAACCAAAATAAATTTCCGTTATTTATATTATCATGTCACTCTTTCCCGTACGACAACAGCCATTATCATTAAACAACAACACCAAGTATTATTAAAATGTCAATGTGACTCATGCACTTTAATCCACAGATCAACATTTTCTTCAAAGTCTTTCTTCTCGTTGTTTTCCACAGAATAAAATAATGCATGATGTGTAAATAATGACAGTAAAGTTTTATTTTTAGATAAACTATTCCTTTAAGCGGTGACTAGCTCACAATCTGAAACGAAGGAAACTACTGCCATAGACAGGAACCTCCTAAAATATCATATCTATACTGTGACCCAAGAACTCTTATCGTTGAGCCCAGAGTAATACATCAGAAACGTGAAGCTGATCTCATCTCCTTCTTGTCTCCGTTGATCAGTGTGCACCTGTGTAGTTCATAAACGCTGCCATGAGCTGATCATCACGAAATGTGCGGGTCTGAAGAAACAAGAGGACACCACAGAAGAGGTGAGAGCAACCTGCAGAAAAGCACACATGATGTCTCACGTTTACTATCGGAGTTATCACTAATGAGAGTAAAATAGCAACTTTTGCTTAGGTTTCCTGCTTTTCCTGAGGGAAAAAAGAACACATAAATCTCTTCCACAGTTTAAAACTGTGTACAAATGTGCAAATATACCAGTGATTGAATTGAAATGTCAGCGATTTCAATATAAGGAGCAAAAACAAGACATCCCAAACCCCTTTTCGTCTTTGATCCATGAACTCATGAACATTTCTTATCAAATTTATCCTTATATGTTATCTATAAGTCAACAATGTAATATTTTTCAACTTAATTTTAGGAAATACCCAGTAAATCTCGAGCTAAAGAGAAACACCTTAGCAATAAATCTTGATTTTGGCATGGACTATTGTACTATGATTTTAATGTTAGTAACTGTGTAGTCTTTATTAGTATTTGTTTATAAAAATCACTGCGTTTTGCAGTTTTACGTGTTATAGAATGTTAGTGATTGCTGCAGAGACGTCTTCCTTATCTTCTATCGCCCCCTGCAGGTGGGATCTCAGCGCTTCAGCGTCAACATGCCTCATAAGTTCAGTATTCACAACTACAAAGTCCTGACGTTCTGTGACCACTGTGGTTCATTACTGTGGGGCCTGCTACGACAAGGGCTGCAGTGCAAAGGTGAGAGCGGCATGCTGGGAAATGTAGTTCTCACCGGAATTCTTGAAATATCAAGGAAATGTTAATTAATTTACAATTTCATGGAATTTTTAAAGAATTTTCTGTGGTCAGTGCACATTTTACTAGTGCTGAGTTGTGCAAAAATATTTCTGTAGGCTATATTTTTGAGTGCTTGTGTAAAATTAGTTTTATTGTTTATTATTTTATGTATTTATTTCAAAAATGGTCATTGATTTCCAAATGAAAAAAATGAAAATGGAGGTTTTTATTATTATTAATATTATTATATTGAATTATTTTTTATTTCAGTTTTAGTAATTTTACTTATTTTAGTACAGCAACTGTAAATTAAAATGGAAAAATATTGCTTTGGCAATTATCTGAAATAAAATAAAGTTAAAATATTTTTGTAGGCTGTGCTTTTGAGTGCTTGCGCAAAACTGCCCATTAGTCTTATTGTTTATTATTTAATAAATTATTTTAATGGTAATTGACTTACAAATGAAAAATGTATCCAGAAATATCTGCAAAATTATTTGAAATAAATACAAATAAATCCATTTAAAGGTTTTCAAAGCCTCCTTAGTTATAAAAACAGTATTATAACCCAGTGTTGTTTTATTATACTTCGGATATTGTTAGTTTTATACAGATTTGTATATGTTTATATTTTCTGTTTTTGTTTTAATTAAAATTAAAATGTAAGTAGTTTGTTGAGAATTTTAAACATTATTACTACTATTACTACTGTTATAGTTTTAATTATTTTTTTTTATTTCAGTTTAGTAGTTTTAGTTATTTTAGTACAGCAACTGTAAATTTAAATGTTTCAAATATAAATAAATAAATACAAATAAATTAACCCAGTGTTATTTAAGTATTTAAGTTTTTTTTTTTTCGTTTTAGTAGATTAAGTTATTTTAGTACAGCAACTTTAAGTGAAAATGGGAAATGTTGCCTTAGCAATTATCTGAAATAAAATAAGTTTAAAATATTTTGTAGGCTATATTTTTGAGTAATTGTGTAAAACTGTCCATTATTCTTATTGTTTATTATTTAATAAATTAATTTAAAAAATGTAATTGTTTACAAATAAAAACTCTAGAAATTTCTGCTAAATTATTTGAAATAACTATAAATACATTCATTTAAAAGTTTTCAGAGCCTCCTTAGTTAAAAAAAACAATACTTTAACCCAGTGTTATTTTAATATAGTTTGGAAATTGTTTTAGTTTTTATTATTTTTAAATTGATTTTTTGTTTATTTTAATATTTTCTGTTTTAAATTTGTATTAAACTGTGTTAAACTTAAAATATAAAATTTGTATTAAAATTGAGTAGTTTTGTCATTATTATTATTATTATTATTATTATTATTTTTAAATAGTTTTAATTCTTTTCTTTTTTTTTCAGTTTTATACTTTTAGTTATTTTAGTACAGCAACTTTAAATGAAAATGGGAAATATTGCCTTGGCAATTATCTGAAATAAAATAAGTTTAAAATATATTTTTTTATAATAAATAAAGAAAAAATAAATTATTTTAGTTTTTATTAATATTTAAATTAGTTTTTGTTTATTTTTATATTTTCTGTTTTCATTTTAATTAAAATTCAAAATTGAAGTAGTTTGTTGAATGGTTTATCATTTTTATTATTTTTTTTAAATAATATTTAGTAATAATTATAGTAATATTTTTTTTTTCTAATCTCAGTTTTAGTAGTTTTAGTTATTTTAGTACATCAACTTTAAATAAAAAAAAATAATTGTCTTGCCAATTATCTTAATTATCTAAATAAGTTAAGTTTTTAAAAAAATATTTACTTTATTTTATTTCAGTTCCATTTTTAAATTTTATTTAAGTAACATTTTATTTATTTATTTTTTTTTATTTTTTATGGTTTTGGTTTTAGTTTTAATTAACTATAATATGCCTGCTATAACCCTGAATCTTCCAAGATTTAAAACATACTCACACTGGCATGCATTGAAATACATTGTAACATACATTTTAACTTCTCCTGCCGTCTCCCTTCATTTCTCTGTCCTCAGTTTGTAAGATGAATGTGCACAAGCGTTGTGAAAGTAATGTAGCTCCTAACTGTGGGGTGGATGCCAGGGGCATCGCTAAGGTGCTGTCTGACCTCGGAGTCACTCCAGATAAACTCTCGGGCAGCGTCCAGAGGAGAAAAAAGGTGAGAGGGAGAATGATGGGGAATGAGAGTCTGTACTAGAGACGTGGGCGTATAGGACTGAGAGGTCAAAAGCCTCCTGTGTGCGCAGCTGTAGCTGTAGATAATAGGAAATACACTCTGATGATTACTGATGACATAATGGTCTTTACAGCAAGCAGCACTTAGGCACTTGATAAGGCCTCCTGAAACATAATGATGATTGAATGATGAAGATGATTTGTTCCTGTTTTTAATGCAGATCTCTCAGGGTCCAGATCCGCAGCCCTTACCCATATCCCCGCAGTTAGAAGACGATCGATCCAAATCTGCACCCACATCACCATGTGACCAGGGTAAACACACACTCAGATGACTCTTGGGTTAAATACATTACATACAACAACTGTGTGGCTGATGTTTGATTACCACATAAAATAATTTAAACTTGTCCTTAAAGGGATACACAAACCAAAAATGAAAATTCGGTTATCCTAAACCTGTAAGACAGACTTTCTTCTGCGAAAACATAATAGATGATGTACAATAATGATTTGGTTTGTGATCTGCAGATATAAAGGACCTGGAGAACATCAGAAAGGCACTTTCGTTTGACCATCGCGGTGAGGATCTGAAGCCAGCCTCGTCCTCTTTGCCGACCGAGGGCCTGACGGAGGAAACGGAGCAACCCAGAGAGAACGGAGAGGTGAAGACGCTCCAGACCAAAAGGATGATGCTGGAAGACTTCTCCTTCATCAAAGTGCTCGGGAAGGGCAGCTTCGGCAAGGTGGAGCTTTGAAAATGGATTTAAAGGGGTAGTACACCCAAAAATGAAAATTACCCCATGATTTACTCACCCTCAAGCCATTCTAGGTGTATGTGACCTTCTTCTTTCAGACGAATACAGTCAGAGTTAAAGTGAATAATGTTCTGGCTCTTCCAAGTTTTATAATGGCAGTGAATGGGTGTTGAGATTTTGAAGTCCAAAAAAGTGCACAAGTCCATCATAAAAAGAGTGGAGCTCCAGCGGATGACATAGGATGTAGGCGTAGCGTACTCAGGTGAGAATATGCTAGTCTCACAAGAACCAAGTTTTGTTTACAGCAAAGGAAAACCAGTCTCCACTTGGCTTATATCGAAATCCTTTAACATTTTTCTTTGCAAATCCTTGTTTTGTACTTCTACTTCTTGACCAGTGTTTTGTTTTGCTTTGTCCACTGTGCTTCCACATTCATCAGAGATTACGGTTTATAAACTTTTAAATATGTATATTTTTTTTAACAAAAACATTGATTCGCTTTAGAAGGACTTTAATAACCTCCCGGAGATGCGTGGAGTACTTTTTATGATGGATGGATGTACTTTATTGGACTTCAAAATCTCAACAGCCATTCACTGCCATTATAAAGCTTGGAAGAGCCAGGACATTTTTTAATATGATTAGGGGTTCAAGTGCATAGCAATTGTTAAAAATTCTTAGTAATTGTTGGAATGGTCTTTGTCCAGACCAAAGCGTAAATCATAGAGACTTAAAACTTGGAGGGATGGTAGTACTCACACCGCCTACAACGCAATGAAGTCTTGCCCTAATCGGCCTGATGGGGGCGCTATAGCGGTCAAAAGTACGAAGCCACTCATAACTCCTAAACTGTCAGTCGCAGGCTCAAGTGTCTTATGTTGTTGGAATCATTGGCTCACGCCGAACAAAAAGCACAATTCAATCGTGGCGAAATTTTCGGGTATTTTGCGTTTTTCTAAAAACCTGCTTTTGCGAAATAGTCCTAGGTTTTTCGCCCGAATGGAACCAAACCAGTGCAGAAAGATTCTTTGGAGAGTGAATATCAATATTTCTATATATAAAAAAAAAGTTGAACTTTTGACTCACCGTCGCAAAGGGACGCCAAAACATTTGAAAGGGGCGGGGCCACTTTTAGTAAAATATCTATAACTCCTGAACGGAATGAGATATCTTCGCCAAACTCGGAACACTTATGAAAGAGGTCAATCTGAGGTCACAGGAAAAAAATGCGGAGCTTGGCCACTTGGTGGCGCTATAAGAGGGAAAAAAACATAAAGATGGTTAGAACAGCACAACCATTTGTCCTATCAACATGAAAATTGGTGTGCACGGTCTTGGTCCGAAGTGCCACACGTGTTTACAAGGACATTTGTGTATCTCAAAAAACATGGCCGCCATTGGCCAACGAACTGTGAGCACCTGTTAGACAAGGTTAACAAAGGCTGATTGGAATGAAACTCTGTGGGCCTGTTCGACTCATGACCCAGAAATCTGACATCAGAAATCTGCCACTAGTGGGTGATATTGCATTTTTCAAGGGTGTAAACGATTGTACGTCACATGGTTTTTCGCACATACATACGATATTCATATCAATATCAACTCCTCATTCCGGACAACTTTGCATGTAGAACCACTGCTGTCAATCGAATCGTTTGTTAAATGATTGAGAAGATGTTAAAAAAAAACTACTTCTGCAAACTAGTCCTAGGTTTTTCACTCAATCTGGAAAAAAAACACTGCAGTACAATTCTCTGGACTCTCTAGGTCAATAATTATCAAAACATGCTTAAATGTACCCTTTGGGAAGCTATAATGGGGTCGTTTAGAAAGGGGCCTGTCCAAATTTACCCGAAATCCTATAAAGCCTAAAGGAAAATTCCATGAAGGAATTAAGAAAAATTTCACGAAATGTGCTGTGCACATGCCACAGGCCATTCTAAACAAGCATGCAAAGTTTCAAGGGGTATTTCTATGGTAGGGTGACCAGACATGCCACTTCCCAGGGACACATGTCCCAGAGAACTGGCACGTCTAGTCACCCTGTTCTATGGTAAATTACCTGGATATGCCAAAAATGCTTTATAATCATTGATTTAAATGCTAAATAATATGTGATGTCTTTTATCATATATGCTTAAATACCTTAAGTGCTTGAAGCTCTATAATCGCTGCTTGCAGCTGTATTTCCGATTGCATTCATCTGAAAGAAGAAATTCATATACATCTAGGATGGCTTGAGGGTGAGTAAATCACCCTAATAATTAGCATTTTTTGGTGAACTATCCCTTTAAGGACTGATTTTGTTTCCCGTCAGCAGTGTGACTATAGTTTGGTGTGTAATAAAGGCCGGTTGTCTTGTTTTCAGGTGATGCTGGCGGAGTTAAGAGGCACTGATGAGGTTTATGCGGTGAAAGTGTTGAAGAAAGATGTCATCCTGCAGGACGATGATGTGGACTGCACTATGACTGAGAAACGCATTTTAGCGCTGGCCAGAAAACACCCTTACCTGACCCAACTCTACTGCTGCTTTCAGACGAAGGTAAGAGACAGCTTTTCTGCTCTAGTGTCAGTTCCTTATTACAAAGTCTAAAATAATGAGCAGAATGCACAACGAACCAGTTAGTCACTAAGTAGCAAAATATTTTGCTTATTTAAAAATGATGTTTTGCAGACTGCCACTAGATGGAGCCGTAATATAACATGCTGTCAGGTATTCAGAAAGCATTTATTTGGATAATCAGGTTTACAGCTGACAAGACTTTTAACTAAAATAAAACCCAGCCATAAAAACAGAAAAAGGTTCCTATATAGAACAATACAATAAACCTAAACTAAACTGCTAAAAGTTGCTGCTCTAATTTCACGCCTTGAAACTGGATATGAAAAAAAAAAAACATATTTATTAATGCACTTCTGTTTCTTCTTATTATTAGAAGAACTATAAAAGGCACTTCAACCTATGTGCACTTTGTTTTTCTTAAATTCCCTAAAATAGCTGAACTGAAACACTAAGTAATGGAACACTAAATAGAAACATTTATGTAATCATTAAAAATGTCAAACAATAATGAAATAAAAAAGAATAATAGTTTGGATAGTCAGGTTTCCAGCTAACAAGGCTTTTAATTAAAATGAAAACCAGCCATAAAAACAATAGGTTCTCATATTGAAATGAGAATAATACAAAAAACCTAAAATAAACATTTAGGTTTGCTGCAATAATTTTGCCTTAAAAATGAAATAAAATATTAATAAAATGAATGCATATTTACTAATGTACTTTCATTTCTTGTTATCAGAAGATCTATAAAGAGCTTTCTAACCTACATGTACTTTTCTTAAATTACCTAAAATGAAAAAGTGCAAATATACAAAATAAAAATTGTAATGTAATCATAAAAAATGTCAAACAATTAAATAAATATAATTATAATTATTTTACCAAATAACACTAAAAAGCTATAATTTAAAAATATATATTTTTAACTGTAATATTGTTATTAAATAATAATTAATAATAATAATAATAATAATAATAATTATTATTATTATTATTATTATTATAACCCTTAATGTAACCCATTTTAAAAATAGTTAATTTGCCGAAAAAAAGTCTAATTAAATAAAAACATACAGGTAAGTAAGGTAATAAAGCCAAAAAGACTAAATGGCTATAATATAATATCTATAATAATAATTAATATGATTATTTTTATAATATATTATTTTTATACCATAAAAATTATTATTAAATTAAATATATAATATTATAATGTAATCCTTTTTACAAATAATTAATTTACCAAATAAAACCAGACTAACTAAATAAAAAAATATGGATAATTACAGATTTGGCAGGTAATAAAGCCAAGAACTAAAAAGCTATATTATAATTTACATCAATATTATCTGTTATTAATATAAATATAAATAATATTAATATAATTGTAATATTAATGTTATTAATTTTAGAATTTTACATTATTATTATTATTATTATTGTTATTTTACATAATATGTGTAATATTTGTATAATTTATATTAATATTATTTTATTAATATTAGTATTTAAAATATTACTATAATTGTAAAATTCATTGTTTTTATTTATTTATATATTTTATAATAATATTATTTGTATTATTATATTGTTATTATTATTTAATATTTTATTATTATTATTATTTTATATATTATTTTTATCATTTATATTAATTAATGTTAATATAAATGTTATTAACTTTATACTTTTATAGTAATATAATTTTTATTGTTATTGTTATTTTTTATTATTATTATTATGTTGTTATTATTATTTTATAGCATTAATGTTATAATTGCATAATAATATTATTTTATAATGAATCGTTATAATTTAATATAATAATAATAGTAATAATAATAATAATCATCATCATAATAATTATTATTATTATTACCCTTATTGTAACCATTTTTAAAAATCAAGTGATGTAATTTTACTGAATATAGTAGAAAAATGTTGGTCTTATTAAAGCTGGGCTCTGTTTACAGATTTGAAATTAATTTTCAGTTTGATGAACATTTCTGTATTGACAGTACATTTATACAGTTGTAACCAGCTCTTAAATAATTCTGTATTTTTCTTTGTAAATGTATTCTGTCTACAGTGATGATGTTTACAAATCTTTATCCATTATCCAGTTATGGTGATTTGTTGATCAAAATGTGTGTGAACCCATTTCTTAAGACACATTAATCTCAGTCAGTTAAATATCATTGGTGGTAAATGCATTATTTATTGCAGTGACTCCTCATAATTCTGAATGTTCATATTTATTTTGCGAACTGCTGCTGGATCAGCTGAACCCTGCAGCTGATCACATACACACACACACAAACGCTTGGTCACACAGAAGGCCAAGCACCTGTTTGAAGGGAACATTTCTTTTATGGTCTATAATAAGCCCACATCAGATAAACCCGTCCGCATTAGGTCACGTTCAGTCTCTTTCGGTCTGCTGGTGTGATAATTGTTTTAGATAGAGCCGACTGTTTGAGAATCGCGGCCAGGCCTAAACTCACATGAACATCGTGTTTATTTTCCTCCACTAAAACCTGGAGTCAGCCATCATGACGGCATCCTCCACTCCTCTAATTTATTTACTTCTGCAGTTTCCCCAAACAAGCAAAAAGAACATTGTGTCCTTTACTGCGAACACGAGTGGGAGGAGGCGGGGAAGAGGAGGGGAACGAGCGCGAGCAGGAGGAAAAGGCCGAGTGTAGGATGAAAGAAGGTAGAAAGGGTGGAGAAGGACAAGATGACCTTCGAAAGCCCTTAAAGACCCTAGCCGTGATGAGCTCTAACTCAAAGTGACATTGAGGATAGTCACCGCTGTTTAATCGCTTCGGCTGTATTTATAGGGCGAGTAGTGCCATGACAGAAAATGATGGGGGAATGAGATCGGGAAATGCATGTGCTGGATTCGTTTTAATATGTGGAACCTCTAGACCACTATTAAAGCCTGTTCACACCAAAGATGATAACTGTGAAGATAACGATGAAGATATTGTTCTAAAAATCGTTATCAGTAGTAAAGAATAGCAGTGTCCACACCACAGCTATAACGATAAAGAAAAACGATATCGTCACAAACGAAAATCATAAGTTGTGTTTGCTTCTGTTTGTTAGTTAATGCACTGTGAACTAACATGAACAAACAATGAGCGACTGTATTTTTATCATCTAACATTTACAAAGATTAATAAAAAAAATATATATATATATTTAAAAATGTATTGTTCACTCATGTTAGTTAATACGTTAACTAATGTTAACAAGTGACACCTTATTGTACAGTGTTACTGTTATCTTGGTGTGAACGGGCCTTCACAGGTTTATTGGAGTTAACTAAGACTAAAACTGAAGATAAAATTAAAACCATTTAAAACCATTTTTATTAATTCTAAAATAAAAAAAATAAAATAAAATGAATTAATGAATCAATAATTTCTATTTCAGCCATTTATTATTTTAATTTAGTTTAACTTGATGTATTAAAATAACTTAAACTGAATCTGAAATAAAAAATAATAAAAACCATAGAGACATACATAAAAAAATAAATAAAAATGACAAAAACACAGCAGAATTACTAAAATTTTAACTAAATTCAAATGAATACGGAAAATATAAAAATAAAACTAATTTAAAATGTTAATAAAACTATAATAGTATGTCAGTGATACTAAAATAAACACACACACACTACTGATAGCAAGTTGTTAGCACGTTTCTAGAATGATTTGCAAGTTGCTAGAACGTTTCTAGCACGATTAGCAAGTTGCTAGCATGTTACTAGCGTGATTAGCAGGTTGCTAGCACGTTTCTAGCATGATTAACAGGTTCCTAGCGTTTCTAGCACGATTAGCCAGAATGATTTCAGCATGTTAGCTACGTGATTATAGCATGATTAGCAAGCATGTTTCTAACATTTAGGCTATCGCTTGTCGGCAGGTTTCTAGCATGTTTCTAGATGATTAGCAGGTTGTTGACGTTACGATTGTTGTTAGACGAGAATGATAGTTTAGATGTTTCTAAGCATGATGCTTGCTTAGTTTAGATGATTAGTAAGTTGCTAATGTTTTAGCATGATTAGCAGGTTGGTAGCATGTTTCTAGCATGATTATTAAGTTGTTAGTATGTTACTAGCATGTTTCTAACATGATTCTAGTATGATTACCATGTTGATAGCATGTTGCTAGCATGATTAAGGGCGCGTGTTTCTAGCATGATTCTAGGATGGTTAACATGTTAATAACGTTTCTAGCATGATTAGAAGTGTTTCTAGATGATTTGTAGGTTGCATGTTTCTAGCATGATAATTAGGTTGTTAGTGTCAGGATGTTCTAGCATGATTCTAGCGTGTTTCTAGCATGATTCTAGCATGGTTAACATGTTAATAGCATGTTGCTAGCATGATTAGCAAGCTACTAGCATGTTTCATGATTAGTAGGTTGCTAGCATGATTCTAGCATGATTAGAAGGTTGGTAGCATATTTCTAGCATGATTAGCAAGTTGTTAACATGTTTTAGCATGTTTCTAGCATGATTAGCAAGTTGTTAGTATGTTGCTAGCATGTTTCTAGCATGATTAGCAAGTTACTAGCATGATTGTAGTTGCTAGGCTTGGCTAGATAGATAAATAGATTAGAAATATTAGATAGAATGGAAGTTTGAATTGATTAGAAATAGTGCATAGAAGGGAAGTCTTGATTTAGTCTCAAGGGATTCTGGGAGTTTAAGTTTGAATTTTGACAGTTGGAGTTTGAATAGTGTTGGCTCATTTGAACATTCTGTCAATGTAAGTCTATGGGATTTTTATGATTTTTAATCTTTAATGTTATGAAAACTATAAGTCGGATCAGTTAGAAAAAATATAGCAACCCAAGTCAGATCAGTCTGAAGACCTGGGCTGAGTTTGGTGGTTCTAGCGCGAAAGCTCTAGGAGGAAAAGTGTTCAGAAATTTGGCTAAGAAGAATAATAATAAAAAGCTTAAGTAGCAGATCAGTAGGTTGGCTTTCTCAAGCCAGCCTAATAAACCAGGGCTAGTTGCTACACTTTTTACTCCAGTAAATATCTCTCAGGTAAGTTGGCTTATTTTTGAAAAGTCCAACACTTTTATTTTAATGACGTGGCTTCAAACACTTCAACATTTCTACCTTTATTGCATTTTTTATCTCACAGTTTTGACTTTTCCCCCCACAATTGTGAGTTTACATCTCACAGTTCAGATTTTTTCTTCTTGGAATTGTAAGATATAAACTCACAATTGCGAGTTATAAAGTCAGAACTGCAAGACATGAACATACACTGTCCTCCAAAGGTTTGGAAACACCCCTGGCAAAGTGTGGTTTTGGACGATATCAGTATAAATCCTTATTATTTTTTGGTGCAATTACATTAAAGTAACTTGACATTATCATTGAAGACCAGCAGTAATCATTTTCATTTTGATTAGATAATAATGGCAATATATACATGTCAAAGTTGGCCCAGGTTTTTAAAAGATTTTGGGGTCAGCACACCTTAATAGCGTCAACAATTGATTGCCAATTAAGTTTAGAATACAATGAATTTAGGCCCAGATTATGCAGAGCTGTAATAGCTGCTAATGGTGGATTTTTTGATGAGTTGAAAATTTCAGTTTTTTCTATGTATAAACTGTTTATGCAATAAAATATGTTTTCGCAGTTTGTGTTGTCCCTTATCAGTGCAAAATGATCACAAATTAAAAAGGATTCATGCCAATATTGTCCAAAACCCCACTTTTCTAGGGTGTTTCCAAACTTTTGGAGGGCAGTGTAAATTCTGAGAAATAAAGTTAGCATTGCAAGAAAAAAAAAAATCTAAATTGCAAGATATAAAGTCGCATTTGCAAGAAAAATTGCACGTTTTTATTTCACAATTCTGACTTTTTTCTCAGAGTTGTGTGATGTCTTGATGTCTATATCTTGCAATTCTGACTTAGCTTGCAATTGCAAGTTTATATCATGCAATTCTAAGAAAAAAGTCTTGCATGCTGATATTTGCTATCATATTATTTTAATTTATTAATATAATCAAAAACACTGGTATGTAGTAGGGCTGCACAATATTGGAAAAAACTGATTGCGATATTTTGTTTTTCTGCGATATATATTGCGATATGAAAAAATTAATCAGATGACTTGAATAGCTCTATTTGGAAAAAAAATCAACGATTGAGGTGATTTTATAGGAGAAGCATAGAACATAAATTACAAACATAGATAAATATAATAGAGAACAAAGATACAAATGAAATAAACAGTGCTTTATATTTTTCAGGTAAGTCTAACAGTATTAAAGGACAGAAATTGAATAATCAAATGTAAAATAAAACTGCATAGTATTGACTGTATAAATTAAATCTAATAAATCTGTGTTAAAGCCACAAAAGAGATTTTTCTTTATGTGTTTTGTTGTTTGAGTAACAGTCATGAGACAGAAAGCCTAAGGAACATCAAACTGCTGTGATTATACTGTTACACATCCATTTTCTTTCTCAGTTGTTTACCTTCACCTAAGCCATAAGCAACTGTATTTACGATGAAACTTGCAGAGACGCGCATTTTGACATAGTTTTGCACGTATGTGTCATTTCAGGCACAAATAGACGCGGAAGTGAACAGAATTCAGTGTTCACGTGCATTTGCGTGGCTCACCGTGTCTACACTGGTCAATTCTGATTTTTGTTCTCGGAATTGTGAGATATAGACTCGCAACTGCGAGTTAAAAAGTCAGAACTGCAAGACAAAAACTTGCAATTCTGAGAAATAAAGTCAGCATTGCAGGAAAAAAATCTAAATTGCAAAATATAAACTCGCATTTGCAAAAAAAAAAAGTTTTTATCTCAATTGCAATTGTGATTTTATATCACACAATTCTGAAAAGTCAGAATTGTAACTATATCTCACAATTCTGACTTTTTTCTCAGAGTTGTGTGATATAAACTCACAATTGTGAGAAAATCTGACTTTTTTCTTTATTAAACCCTTGTGCATCAATAAAAAAAAAAGTTACACATAGGTCCACAGTGGACAAAAATGTCCATGTCACAAAACTGTCAAAAAAAATGTGAAACTTGGGAGCACATACTTAAGTTTGGTCTCATTTTAAAGAAGACCAATGGCAGATTACTGATGAAGTAGAAAAATATTAAAAAGTAAAAAGTGAAAAAAAAAGTTATAGAGGTTTAAGTTTATGAAAATGCTTTTATATAAAGCATATTTTATGAAACATGTTGAACTCTAAACCTGCTAGAAAATCAAAGCCATAAATCTAAGTTGTTTGGTCTCATTTTAAAGAAGACCCAAGGCAGATTATTGTTGAAGTAAAACAAAGTTTAAAAATTGAACCCAAAACAAGTTATAGAGGTTTAAGTTTATGAAAATGCTTTATGAACAATATTTTATATAAAATATATATTTTATGAAATATGTTGAACTCTAAACCTGCTAGAAAATAAAGCCATAAATCTAAACAAGTTGTGTTCCACATTTAAGGTTGATATCTCAAAAAATGAGCTTTCAGGAAGATTTTGTGTGGATGCAGTACCAAATTTCCCCCATTTGAGGCCAGCAAAACTCCGCTGGTGCACACAGTGGTTGGATTTGTGATTTGCAGTAGTGTTTTCTCTCTCAAATATTACAAGAACGCACACGCACACACACTATTTTTTTTTTTTATGACACACATACAAACCACACTCTGACATGCATACCAACACACCCACACAATTATAGCTGCATTATTTATCCAATATAGTATTTGCTTTATTGGCCAAACCTGAAAAAATGGCACCATCTGGTAAAAAATGGTAAAATTTTTCATTTTGAAGCCTTGAATAAAAGTCTATTAACAAAAATAGCATAATTTTACAGTTGAATGGCACTGAGATTAAAAATAGCAGTTTTAATGAGGAACATTTTTGTGCAAAATTGCTGAGTGTAACAATTTTTTGTACCTAGTGCAAAATAAATTTAATAAAGAAAATGGAGGTGAAAAGAAGTAATAGTAAAATTCCAATAAAAATACACACCTGTGCCAAAATGTATGCAGCTGGCAATAACACAGGCGAAATGATCACAAAAAACAAGACTGAAAAGGACAAAAAAGTCGCACAAAAATGTTGCACAAGGGTTAAGTTTATATCACGCAATTCTAAGAAGAAAAAGTCTTTGCATGCTGATATTTGCTATAATATTATTTTAATTCATTAATATAATCAAAAACACACTGGTATGTAGTGCAAGTACTTTTACCATTAACTGCACTTTGTTATTCTTGCAATCATTTACGTATAGGAGGATATGCTTTTAATGTTCTTACATATAGCAGCAAAACAATAAATGACCATTGCATCAGACACATCAGAACACTGTATAAATGCTGTTGTTTTCAAATTTCTATTCATTAATTAATGTATCCTGAGGGATACCTCAGTTTCCTTTAAAATATAAAGCAGCACAACTGTTTTCAACACTGATAATAATTAGAAATGTTGTTTGAGAAGCAAAACAGCATATTAGAATGGTTTCTGATGGATCATGTGATAGAGACTTAGGTAATGATGCTGAGAACTCAGCTTTGCATCACAGAATAAATTATATTTTAAAATAAATCCAAGTAGAAAACAGTATGTAAAACTAAAATGTGATATCTAGAATAAAACATTGAAATTACTGTACTGAACAAGAAGCAAAAAAAAAAGAAAAAAAAAAAACCAACTTAAATTGTGTTTTTGATCCGATCCATGCAGGGAATGTAGTCTTGCTTAGAAAATATATAATAATTCGCATTTATATCTGTAATATTTTGAAGTGAAGTTTGTTTTAGAGGGATTTGTTCTTGTGGTTATTTTGTACCAGAAGTAGGTGATTGCCATTAGCCTTACATAATGTGGTTCTGATGCTTATCAGGCCTGATGTGTATTCCATATGCTGTTTGTTTTCTTTTCTACTCTCTCTCTCTCACACACACACACGCATACACACACACTTCTTGGTTGGGCCCACTTGGACCAAATATTTTGCATTACACCATTTTACATATGACATATAATGACTAATGCAGCAACATCTGATGCTGCATTTTGGTATGTTAAATATGAGGAAATTCTCTGATACATATGAGGAAAATTCACCTGAGATACAAAATCTAAGTCAGAAATTTGATATAGTTTTGTTCAGAAGTGTACATTTATAGACCTAATGATTGCAGATTAGGTACAGATTTGATTTATCGCAGATTTGGTTTTGGACACAGATTACACACTTGCGGTCTACAGCGTTTTACGTTTAATCAGATCTTGAACTGAATGAATGCAGGTGTGTGTTCCTTTCTTTTTTCTTTCATTTTTTTTTTCTTGTTTTCTCTCATCAGCTCTTTGTTGCCTCACACGTAGCATGGCAGGCTGACCTCTTGTTGACATGCACCGTTTCTCGCTCCATTTCATGTTCCCTCAATGCCTAATTTGCCATCAGGCACTGCTGAGGACGCCTTTGCCCGGACTTGCTCTGCCCCTCACCCTCAGAAACAGCCTCAGCATCAGCAGAGCCGAGGTCCTGCACTGATCCCCGTTTATGTAACCCTCTGGTTGACTTTCCCCATAGATACTCTTTAACCCATCGCTTACAGTGCTCTATAACTATTTGGTGTATTTCGAACGAGAAAAGAGTGCAATAAAATGTAACCATAACTAATAATGTAAAGCAGGTTTGATACTCTAGCATATTTAATTCACAGTGCTTTGCATAAGCATTATACGCTACCATTTAAAAGTTTTGGGTCTGTAAAATTTTTACCAAAAATACAGTAAAAACACTTATATTGTGAAATATTATTACAATTTAAAATACCTGTTTTCTATTATAAATGTCTTAACTGACAATTTTGATAAATATATTGCATCCTTGATGAATAAAACTATTAAATAAAAAACCTTACCGACTTAAAATTGTTGAACAATAGTGTACATTTAGTTTAGCCAGTTTACTTTAGTTTATAGCATGATTAGCATGTTGCCAACATAATTAACAAGTTAGTATGTTGCTAGCTTGTTTCTAGCATAATTATCTTGTTGATAGTATGTTAGCATGATTAGCATGTTAGTAACATGTTTCTAGCATGATTGGCACGTTGCAAGCATGATTAGCATGTTACTAGCATTTTAATAGTATTTTTAGCAAGTTGCTAGCATGTTGATAACATGTTTCTAGCATCACTAGCATGTTGCTAGCATGGTTTAAGATGATACACATATTACTAGCATGATTCTAGCATGAATAGTATGTTGCTAACATAAGTTACTAGTATGTTGCTAGCATTTTTTTTTGCATGATTAACATGTAGGTAGCATGTTATAAACATGTTTTTGGCATGATTATCATGTTACTATCATGATTCTAGCATGATTAGCAAGTCACTACCATGTTGCTAGCATGTTTTAACATGATAAGCATGTTACTAGCATGATTCTAGCAAGAATAGTATGTTGCTAGCATGTTTTTAGCATGATTAGCATGTAGGTAGCATGTTTTAGCATAATTAACATGTTGCTAGCATGTTTTAGCAAGATTAGAATGTTACTAGCATGATTCTCGTGTTGTTAACATGTCGCTAGCTTGATTAGCAAGTTACTAACATGTTTATAGCATGTTTATCATGTTGTTAGCATGTTTCTGCCATGTTGTTTTAGCATGATTAGCATGTTAATAGCATGTTTTAGCAACATTGGCATTGTAGGCCTAGCTTGTTTAACATGCTGCTAGAATGTTACTAGCATGATTATCATGTTGTTAGCATGTTTATATGATGATTAGCAAGTTACTAGCATGTTTTCAGCATGATTAGCATGTTGCTAACAAAACATTTAACTAGTAACAAGCAATTAGCATGTTTTTAACATGATTAGCGTGTTGGTAGCATATTTTAGCATGATTAACATGTTACTAGCATGATTATAGCATGGTTACCATGTTGCTAGCATGATTTGCAAGTTACAAGCATGTTTCTAGCATGATTAGCATGTTGCTAGCACATTTTTAACGCAATTATCATGTTTTGCTAACAAGTTTTAACATATTGTTAACATGAATGAAAAAACAGCTGATTTAGCAAAAGCCAGCTAAAAATCAGTTAAAACCAGCCAGTTTAGCAAACAAACAAACAAACAAACAAAAAGCTAAGACTACCTGATTTAACAAAACCAGTTAACAACCAGCTAAAAAAACATTTGACACAAATTGATTTAGTAAAAAAAAAGAGCTAAAAAACAGCTAAAACTAGGCTGGTTGTGTAGTTTTAGCTGGTTTAAGCTGAAAATAGCTGGTTTAAGCAGGATACATTAAAGTTTCTTCAAAAAAGTTTCAAAAAGTGGTAGCAGCACTGAGGTCACGAGTTCATGAGTTTCTACAGAACACACTCACTAATAAACGAATACCATGAATGCAAGGCACCTTTTTGGATAAAGTTGGCAGCGACTGCATAAATGTTGATGTTTCAGAGGAGAAGCCTTATTTATAAAGTAAAGGCATGACATGAGCAGAAAGGTTGTTCATAAAATGTGCACTGCTAATGAACTAGAGTTTCATCATGATTTTCAGACGACAATCAGCCTCAGGATCACAGTACAGCTCTTATCCACCTAATTACAGCTAAGCAATGTAAATAACATTATACAAGCAGCCATGGAGCGCATATGGAAACCTATGAAGCTGAAAAACGTCAGGCAGCGAGAGAGTGAGAGAAAAAAAAATTCCAAGATTGTTTATATCTGGAATCATTTTTTCCCCTGCTTTTTTGGAAGTTGTTCTCAAAGTTCTTATAGACACTTGTTCCAATCTGGGTAGTTTATACTCCCACACTTAACTTCTTAACCGAGGTCGTGGAATGACATGTCTTCCTGTCCTTGGCTCATCTCTGCTCTTGGACAGCAGGTTGGAGCGTTCCCAGATGTCTTGGCCAGGATCCCTGACATTTATGTTCCTTAGTCGCTCCATTAATCGTAGTCAGATTGAGCTGTTCACTTTGTGACATCTGTAGGCAGCCGTACCTGCCAGAAGAAGACGCCAAATACACACAGTTCACACATATCACAGATGCATGCTTTGATTTACAGTCCTTAAAAAGACAGTTTACCCAAAAATGAAAAATCTGTCGGTGTTTACTCACCCTCGTGTCATTCCAAGCCTGTATGGGTGTTAAACACAAAGGTTTTGTATAAGAAGACAAGCTATTAAAATACTATGTAAGTCAATGGCAACCATCAACTGTTTGTTTATATGCATTCTTCAGTGTATCTTTTTTTGTGCTCAACAGAGGAAAAAAACTCATACAGGTTCAGAACAAGTGGAGGGTGAATAAATGATGACAGAATTTTCATTTTTGACTGAACTGTCTCTTTAAATCTCCATTTACAAGTGAGAAGTGACTCTGTTAATGGATCAAGTCCAGAATGTGTTTTCTTTTTAGTGCCCTTAATGGAATATTCTTGAGTGATAAATGGATTTTGTGCATTTGGATGTTTTATCTGATTTTTTTTTTTTCCTTCTCATAGTAATAAGGAGGAATTTATTGCTGAGGAATATAATTAAATGTGCGACTGCAGCTTGTTTTCACAAGCAAACAATTTTATTTATTTCGCAAACTGGACTGAATTCCTAGTTAATTACTTTTATATGTGAAAAGAGATCTGTTTTTGTTCAGTCGTCATTGGGGGCTTTACAAAGTGAAGAAAGAAGAGCATTAGTTTGCAGTGAATGTGTTTTGTATATGATGACATATTTTTAATTGGTTTTGTTGTTGCAGTATAAGTGTACATAAAGAAAATAAAAAATACAGAGAGCAGGGTAAGATAGGGAAAGGTGCCAGTACTGTGCATTTTTTTTTGTTAAATATTTAAATTGTAACAGTAAATATGATTTTCATCACGATGCATCAGCAAATTAGTTATTTGAAACATTTGCTAATTAAGTTATCATAGCACAAAATGTAACTTTATTCAGAGGCCATTTTAAAGGGATAGTTCACCCAGAAATGAAAATTCTCTCATTAATTGCTCACCCTCATGTCATTCCAAACCTGTAAGACCTTTGTTCATCTTCGGAACACAAATTAAAGGAGAAGTCCACTTCCAAAACAAAGATTCACATATAATTTACTCACCCCCTTGTCATCCAAGATGTTCATGTGTTTCTTTCTTCAGTCGTAAAGAAATTATGTTTTTTGAGGAAAACCTTTCTGCATTTTTCTCCATATAGTGGACTTCTAGTAGTTTAAATGCGGCTTCAAACGATCCCAAATGCGGTTGTAAACAATCCCAGCTGAGGAAGAAGGGTCTTATCTAGCGTAATGATTGGTTATTTTCATAAAGATAATACAATTTATATACTTTTTAATGTCAAACGCTCGTCTTGTCTTACTCTGCCTGAACTGTTTTTTTCTGGTTCATGACAGTTAGGGTATGTCGAAAAACTCATGTTCTCCCTCAACTTCAAAATCACCCAATATCGCTGTTTTACCGTTTCTGTTAAGGGTGTTTGATCTCCTTTGCATGTTCACTTTTCAAAGACTGGGTCGGAACCTCTGCAGCGATGTAGGATGATTTTAAAATGATTTTTGAAGTTGAGGGAGAAAATATGGTCAGAGTTTTTCGACATACGCTAACTGTCTTGAGCCAGAATACACAGAGTTCAGGCAGAGCAAGGCAAGACAAGTGTTTGAGATTAATAAGTATTTAGATTGAATTTTTGTAATGACAATAACCAATTGTTTCGCTAGATAAGCCCCTTCTTCCTCGGCTGTGATTCAAACTGCATTTGTGATTGTTTGAAGCTGCATTTAAACTGCATTTTGGAAGTTCAAAATGGGGGCACCATAGCAGTCCATCTTGAAAACATCTTGGATGACAAGGGGGTGAGTACATTATATGTAAATCTTTATTTTGGAAGTGGACTTCTCCTTTAAGATATTTTTGATGAAATCCGAGAGCTTTCTGACCCTGCACAGACAGCAATGCAACTGACATGTTCATGGCCCAGATAGGTAATAAGAACATTGATAAAATAGTCCATGTGACATCAGTAGTTCAATCCTAATTTTATGAAGCTTCGAAAATCATTTTTTTGTGCACAAAGAAAACAAAAATAACTATTCAGCAATTTCTTCTGTGTCAGTCTCCATTAGGGTTGCAATGATTCCTCGATTGTATTTGAGTATTCTATTCAATTTTTAAAAATCCTCGATTGTATTTTCCCTGTGTCAAGTAATCTCCAAAATACCGGAAGTGGCACATTCCACATATTGAACCCATTTAAAAATTTTAATAAAGCATAATGCTATTAAGAATTCACAAACGCTATGACTACATCTACATCTATGTACTACATCTTAGAGCAGCTCACAGTAAACGCTGCTACACAAATTGTTATCATTTACTTGTGTGGAGCATCTCAAACTCCCTCTTGGCATGTTGTTGTGAGTTTGGGTTTATTATAACTTTCATCTGGTAACGCAATGTGTGGTATTTCATCAGATTTGTAAGGTAAATCGATTATAAACCTACAAAAACACAGAATACATCACTATCTTTCTCAATATGCTAACTGTTCATCGCAATTTTGGAAATAAACGTTTAAACCTTCACTCTGAGTTTACATGTTTTTATGTCCACATATTCAAGAAATTACAGTGGCTGTAGCTTTTCTATCATAAAGAAATGCCAAAATATTAAAAATTAAGTTGACATTTGAATTAAATGTTGTTGAATCAATATTAAACACAGATTAGATCGCACAGTAATGTGTAAAAACAATCGTCAGGCCATTGGCATTAAAAAACTACTGTCAGGATTTACTAAAGAAATGCACTAGGAAATTAGTGATAAAAAGACGTGGACACAGTTATTTTTGCGACTCACCTTATTGAATATGCATTTGTAGAATTTCCCTAATGGAAGGAGAGTATTTAAATAAATCACAGAATGCGATTTACTAAGATTTGCACTCGTCAATGTACTGGTATTTGTGGCATTATTTAACACCCCAAAAAAAGAAATGCCTTGTGCTGCTCTTGTTAGATTGCGCTGGTCATTATGGAAATGTTGCATCTGTGTTCTTTAATATGCAGCTTGTCAGAATTGTCCCCAACACTTTCTGGAATCACACAATGAGTTATGGTTAATATATCAATGCTTCTAATTTCTGTTAATAAAAGTTTTGCCACAATTACATTAGACATATTGAAGGAAATGTCTTAGTTAAAATACCTACTGTGTTTATAGGTATCATTGAATATTGTGTTGGACTATGGGGGAGCCTTTGAAAAAAATAGTTTTAAAACATACTGTTTTAAAATCAACCTCAAAGAAATCTACAACCTTTTTCCTTTGGATTATTGTGAATTTTGCTTATCAGCTATTACAGGAAAGTGCCTCACTTTAATCCTGTCAGACACAAAGCAGGGCACCACAACAGGAAAAAGACATTTCCTCAAGCATGTGTGTAAAGAAAATGCAGCATTTTACCTCCTGCTGTGGGTTCAAGTTTGTAGTGTATGTGCATCTACTTGCATGCTCTTTATTTAGGTCCTGCAGTGTAATTCCTCCAGATAATAGAAAGGCAGATGGTTAACTTTTAATGAATTCTATTGTTTATTTTAGCAGAAGCTATAATTCCATGACTTCTTGTCATAACAAATCATACCCAGCTCGTGTTTAGCAGCATTTAGCAGCACTAGGTGTATAAATATCCCTTTGTTTTCATATTTGTGAAGTATCAGGTTGCATCCAAGACACCAGAATACCACAAGCCGTTATCAGGTGCTCGCAAAGCCCTGTTTACCCAGCTTCGTGTTTTTCATCACCCTCTGCTACACTGAGCTTAATAAGCTTTTTTCTGTATGTATAAACATTCCTCACAGAACTGAGTGTTCTCAAACACAGCGTTTTATAGAAAACAGTGACTTGCTCAAACCTGAAAAAGCATCCGAATGGGCCAATTAAGAACACTGTGATAGACAGAGAGAGTGAAAGAGTGCAACACGGCTCCTGCATGTAAGCTGTGTAAAGAGCGTGTTGTTCTGAGAGAGACATTCCTGCTGTAATGACAAGCATCATGAAATGAAGAGTGACAGCATCTTGGCCAGAGGAGTGTGTGTTAAGAGTTACTGGTAGCAGTGAGTGTTGATTTACTACTTCACATGAGTTCACTGCTTCTCTTGTACTAAGTCTATTCGACACGGTCTAGACCGACTCTATTTGTCAGTTTCCAATGACAAATGTGTGTATTATATTTCTGGCATTTGCTGCATTATTTAATGCACTCAGAAGTTTTGCCAGCTGAATGATGGAGATGATTTTGCACCCTCAGATTCCAGATTTTCAAACAGTTGTACCTCATCCAAAAACTCAATTTAAAAAAATTGGCCCTTATGACTGGTTTTGTGGTTCAGGGTCACTTTTATTTTATTTTATTTTTTTAAGAAATTAACACTTTCATTCAGTATGTTACAAATTTCAAATAAATGCTGTTCTTTTGATTTAAGAAAAAAAAAACACTTTAGGTAACAGGTAACACTTTAGAATAGGGAACACTTACACACTATTAACTACGACTTTTCCCTTAATAAATTCCTAATTTGCTGCTTATTAATAGTAGGGTAGTTGTTAAATTTAGGTATTTGGTAGGATTAGGGATGTAGAATAAGGTCATGTAGAATAAGGCATTAATATGTGCTTAATTAGTACTAATAAATGGCTTATATTCTAGTAATGCATGTGCATGCTAATAAGCAACTAGTTAAGAAACCGTAAAATGAAGTGTTACCAAAAAACATTAAGGAAATATTGAGAAGCACTATTTTCAGCATTGAAAATATTAATAAATGTTTCTTGAGCAGCACGTCAGACTGATTTCTGAAGGATCATGTGACTCTGAAGACTGGAGTAATGATGCTGACAATTCAGCTTTGCATCACAGGAATAAATTACATTTTAAAATATATTCAAATAGAAAACAGTTGTTTTAGATTGTAATAATTTGATCCACAATATCGATGTTTTTAATGTATTTTTGATCAAATAAATAGATAAAAATGGAAATATCCCTATGGGGGTATTTTCTGTATCTGGGCCATTTTTAGTTAGTTTTTATCTGAATTTCAGATCGTGATTACTGAAGTAGGGCTGTTTGTTCTGAATGAAACCTTTGCTTTAGAAACACAGTGCCTCAGCTTTCATCATTTGAGTCTCTGATACAGCGCACAGCGCATGGCATTCACCTTCACCTGAACCTCAAGCATCAAAGAGAGAGAAAATGACTGTGTTTGTATAGAAAAGGCCCTTATAACAAACACAGTAAGGGTCCTTTTCATTTAAATACTGTTCTTATAATGTTTTCACATTATATTATAATATAATGCATGTATTAGAATCATTGCTACAATAAATACAGTACATACATTTTATCATAATATATTTTAAAATGTATATTGTTATGTATAGCTGTGATACAAAGCTGAATTTTCAGCATCATTACTCCAGTCTTCATGTCACATGATCCTTCAGAAATCACTCTAATATGCTGATTTGCTGCTCATTTCTCATTATCAAAGTTATGGTTAAGTGCAATTTCAAAAAACAAAGAAAAGAAAGAAAGTATAAATGTTTTAAATGTTACATTAAATTGATCGAAAATGACATTAAATCTATATACTTTAATGTTACAAAAGATTTACATTCCAAATAAATTAAAACAGTTTCCACAAAGATATTAAGTGGCAAAAACATTTGCAGCACTGATAATAATAAGAAACATTAATAATTAAGCACCAATAATAATTAAGCAACAAATCAGCTGTAATGATTAATGATGTAATGAGTAATGTTGCAAAAAAAAGTAAAAAAAAAAACAAAAAAAGGTAAATGGATTACTTAAATGTAAATGAACTAATTAAATTATAATTAAGTGAGAATTCTTTAGATTTCAAGACATTTAAAACAATAATAAGAATAAATTAATTATATTTTTACTATGGAGTTTTACAGATGTGGCCATTTCACGTGACAGCACGGAATTCGTCAAACGTGATTACGTTTGTTTGTTTTTTGTATGCCAATTTTCTTTTTATTAAATTAGAAAAGCATGCAAAACTGAAACCACTTAATTAGTACTCTTAGATTTCTGGACTCCTTGTATGTGATTTCTTATAAGCTATGGCTTTGGACTAGGATAAACATTCTTGATTAATGTCCAGGGCCACACATAGAAAACACTCTGTACTGAAATTATAATTATTTCCTGTTGCTATCAGCCTAACAAAGCTAGTCATTTGTTAAGCTAGTGCGGAGTGTGGTAATCTCACTGTGGGGAACAACAATTACCATGAAGAAAAGTGGGGCACAACTTCAGCCAACACCAGTTAACAGAAGCAAGCTGCAGTAACACACTGTTTGCACTCTTTTTCTTCAGGTGATGCACTTTCATGACTGTTCTCAAGCAACGCCTTAGAAAGTTGTGTTTTTTTCTGAAGCATGTAGAAGAATGTTCTTTTATAGAGTGTTTTGTGTGCTTTTGTTATGTAATACACTTAAGCGACTTTTAAAATGGGACTTTCGGGTCATTCCGAACACAGGCAGAAGTATGTACGTTGTTGCTAGAAGATGCATGAAAATGAAAACAATGTGTTCTAAAATTGGCTCAGAATTTCAGACATTTCTGATTTCCTGACTGGATGGAATCTGAGTAAAGTGCAGCGTATTCCAGCATTAAGTTGTACTTTAACACTCATTCATATGTAGCACAGATGAAGGCCGGCTGATACACTCTGTTAGACCGGCTTGTTGGGTCTTGGCGGTTTATCTGTCGATCGGGCCTTTTCTCTTGCACGGCGCGGGGACGCCAGTATCTGTACATTTCTAATTAGAGGCAGGAAATGTTTATTGGCATTTGATTGGGTGGGCCGTTGCTGTGACTCTGGGTACATTTTAAACAAACTATTTCAGCATCCTGTTTAAATTCGCTTTCATAGCAAAAGGACAACCAGGGCAGGCTGGCCCATAATTACCTAAGACATAAGATTTCAATAAAATCATGATTTCAATTCAAAAACATCAGCATATCATTCTGATTGAGTCGCTGAAAATATCACCGACACTTCTGTTCTGATGATTCTTGAATAAATTCTGAGGGAAGAAACAGGTAACAAGGAAAATGGGATTAGACTATTTGAATGTTAAAGGAAATATTCTCCATACCCCAAAGCCTTTTTTTTCATAGCAAGTCTGAATTTTCTGATTTGCAACATGAAAAATATGTAAACAATGCACTGTGAACTCAATGAACCGCTCACATTGCATGTGAAATATCTTCCTTTGTTTATTCAGGGGTTTTCTTTTTGTTTTTTTTAGAGTCGTATTATTTAAACAATTCTTTGATGTATCCTTTTCCATTTTTAAGTATGCCTTTGCAGAAAGATTTAAGTCGAGTCTTCTCCTTACAGCCGAATGAACGTCTATGAGTATTTGCGTTCACAGTTCAGAATATTTCTTGAGCCAATCTTTACATCTGCTGACTAGGGTATGAGTCACATAGCTGGACTAGCAGTTTGTGTGGGTTTGATATACATCTTGATTCTTTGAAATGATGTGCATGACCCACTGAAGATAATGAGATGTATTCTATTCAGCCGTACAGGGCAACGGGTTCATGTTTTCTGAGAACGGCTGCTGGATGCTTCTAAGGCTTTGTCTTCTCTCACTGACTCTGAACTTTTCAGCATTTATATTCTATTCTACGGCCTTGTCTTCTAACCCCAGCTGCGGTTGATAGTTGGATTTCATAATCTCTCAAAAATGATTTTCATTTGAAAGTGCATTCCCCTGTGTTTGAATCCTTTAGGGCTGAAAAATAAGAAACAGATTCTTAAAAAAAAGGAAACACATGATTTTCATGATTTTTTATGGTTCTTTTGACTGTTCTTGAACGTTGGATCAATGTATTAAAATGTAAATGGAACAAATTACTCTTAAAGGGATAATCCATCTAAAAATGAAAATTTGCTGTTATTTTACACAGCTTCAGGCAATTCAAGATGTAGGTGACTTTTTTCTTTAGTAGAGCAGTGAAGTGAATTAATACTCATGGCTCCTGATAATATATTGAGTTCTTATGAAGCAAAACGATCAGTCTGTGCAAGAAACTGAACATTATTTATAGCGTTATGATCTGGAATATATAGCCTCAAGCAAATGATTTGGAGTGATTTCTGGTTTGTGAACAAATCATTATTTTTGTTTCAGTTTAATAATTAAATGTTTCTTTGTAATGGTTCAGTCTAAAAGACTCACAAATCTCATGGCTTTTGAATCAGTATGAATCAGTCTAACATCTTAGTCTAACACTATAATGTCCATATCAAAATTAATGTTTTACCAAAAACAGTGTTGAGTTTTAGTATTTTCATTTGTATAGTAGTTTGCCCGTTATAGCCAAAAAAAGACCTGCAAATCTCCATCTCATGATTTGTGAATCAGTACTTTATGAATCAGTCTAACATTGCAGTCTAGCACTATCATGTCAGTTTTAAAATGAATGTGTTTTACCAAAAACAATGTTGAATTTTAGTATTTTCATTTGTATAGTAGTTTGCCCATTGTAGCCAAAAAGACCAGCAAATCTCTATTTCATGATTTGTGAATCAGTACCGTATGAATCAGTCTAACATTGCAGTCTAGCACTATCGTGTCAGTCTTAAAATTAATGTTCTACCAGAAATACTGTTGACTGTTAGTATTTTTGTTTGAGCAGAATGTTTCTCAAAATAATAATAATAATAATAATAATAATGAGATCCTTAAGGAGCTGTAGTCATAATTTGATTTGAAATCAGAGCCAGAAAATAGAGCCTGTAAATTCCCTGTGATTCCCATTTCTAACTGTATGTAGACACCAAAAGGTTCTGATTTCCGGATGCAGTGATGTTTGCTTAAAGAAGAAAACTTCTGAACAATGCAATGAAATTGAATGAAACAATTAACTGTTACTGAGTCAAGTAATGAACCTGTTTCCTCTGTTTCTTCTCTTCAGGACCGTTTGTTCTTCGTCATGGAATATGTGAACGGCGGAGACCTGATGTTTCAGATCCAACGTTCGCGCAAATTCGATGAAGCTCGTTCCCGGTTTTATGCTGCTGAGGTGACCTCAGCCCTCATGTTCCTGCACCAAAATGGGGTCATTTACAGGTAAATTCTGAAGAAGGCCAAAGGTCAAAGAACATTCAGGCAGTGTTTGGTTCCAAACCATAAACTTCTTCTGTTTGTCTCACTGATAGACATAGCATCATTGTCAAGTAACCAAAAGAATGGAATGTCTTGAAACACCTCAGCCAAAATACCATTGTAACGCACAAAAGATACATTCCAAATTTAGTGAAATTTTAGCCTGATCATTTTTGGATGGAAAATTAGTCATCCGTTCCAAGTGTTTGCTCAAGTTTAATCCGGAATCCAGATCATTTATTTTCAACGGGCTGTCACGCAATCCTGAACAGATTAGGTCTGAAGCGAATCAAATGCAGTCTGTATCACGTGAACTGGCTCTGGCATGGTGCGTTGTATCTTTAGGAGCTATTTTGCTCAGAGACAGGAGCCCTTGTCTGCCTTGTTTACCTCAGGTTGTTTACTTTGATGAGCTATGTGCAATGATTTATTCGTTCCCAGACAGTTTGTTTACCTTCTCAATTGTGTGTCATTAACCACACACAACGGGCAGTGCTTCTGGGGCTGGAAGGCCAGGCTTTCCTTGGGATCATTTTTATCCATCACTGGCTTTTTAATGTGGAATCCATCTTAACTTTCTAAAAATATCCTGAGTTTGCACACTTTATTTTGTAGTGCTAGCATCATACACATAAATTTACAGTGAAACTGAATGCATGACATCAACACAACAAAATAAAGCTGCACATAAAATACATGCAACCTGATGATATTTTTGGACAAGATGACTACAAAATTAGAAGTTTTGTAAAATCTATAAAATGAGAACTGAATCTGTAATTCAGATTGTGATACAGAATCACTGTATGATTCGAACACTACAGAATAAAGCTGCACATAAACAACATGCAAATCTGTAATGCTTTTGGAATCCTTAATACAGATTCATTTGTCATTCCAGTGTAGAATTGTAAGTATGACGCCAAGACTTCAAAAGAAGTCTGCACATAAACAATATACAAACCTATTATAGTTTTTTAAGATTAATTTGTCATTCCATTATAAAAGCATATGCATGACTCTAGGACTGCAAAATAAAGCTGCATGAAAACCTATAATGTTTTTGGATAGAATGACAAGAAAATGACAAGTTGAATCTGTAATGACAAATCAATCTGTAATGCAGATTCATTTGTCATTTCACTGTATAATCATATGCATGATGCAAGAACTACAAAATAAAGTTGCATGTAAACAATATGCAAACCTATGATATTTTTGCACAGTATGACTAGAAATTGACAAGCTGAACCTGTAAAATGACATGAATCTTTAATACAGATTCATTTGTCATTTCATTGTGAAATAATATGCATAACACAATAACTACAAAATAAAGTTGCATGCTAATAATATGCAAACCTATGATATTTTTGGACAGTATGACCAGAAAATTACAAGCTGAATCTGTAAAATAATAAATAAATCTGTAATACAGATTCATTTGTCATTTCATTGTAAAATCATATGCATAATGGAAAAAAACTACAAAATAAAGTTGCATGTAAACAATATCCAAACCTATGATATTTTTGAATAGCATCGCTAAAAAATGAGAAGCTGAATCTGTGAAATTACAAAGAAATATGTAATGCAGATTAATTTGTCATTGCACTGTGAAATCATATGCATAATGTTAGAACTACAAAAAAGTTTCATGCAAATAATATGCAAACTTATGGTATTTTTGGATGGTATGACTAGAATTTTTTATGACACCAGCACTGCAGAAGTAATCTGCACATAAATAACATACAAACCTGTTACATTTTTGGAGGGAATGACAAGAAAGTGACAAGCTGAATCTGTAATGATGAATGAATTTGTAATACAGATTCATTTGTCATTTTGCTGTAAAGTAATATGCATGATGCAAGAATTACATAATAAAGATGCATGTAAACAACATGCAAAAATATGGTATTTTTGGATGGTATGACTACAAAATCACAAGTTGGTGCAGATTCATTTGTCATTTTACAGATTTAGCTTGTCACTTTGTAGTAGGTTCAGTAGAATAGTGTCGCATGATGCTGGGAGCACAAGTCATCGTGACCTCTTCTTCCCGTCGCCCCTCTGGCCCTCATTGAACCCAGCGACCGTTAGTTTCCTCACCCACCCATTCTCAGCCTGGTCCTGAGCTCCTTCTGGTCTCAGACAGGAAGAATCTCATTTGGAGTTTAATGTTGTATTGAATTAAATCCACCTCCTCCCCAAACCGGCCTTCCTGAACCCAGACTTTCAGAGACTGAAGGGAAATGGGGGTTCTTATGAAAGTAGGACACTTAAGGCAAAAGGTCAAGCAGAGGTCCAGTGGTTCTAATTACAATGAGTTTATTATTTTTCTCCTTAAAATGAACAATAATCTCTGCTGTTAGCTACTCTAGAGACTCCTACACCATGTTATTAGTATGTACAACAAAAAGAAACCACTGGTTACTTAAGGCTTTATTGAAATTGCAAGGCACAAGAAACTAAAATGTGAATTACAACATAAAACTTATCGTTTTTTTTTTCTTTTGGTCACATCTTATCTGATTTAAAGCACTAAGTGTGTCTCCATTCACTCCACGACCAAGATCTATTTAAGAACACGGTGCATTGGACGACTGCCATGACATCCATTCATGTCTCTTACCCCTTGTTTACCGTTGCGACTAGTGACATGACGTTTCTTTGGCAAGAAAGTGGACAGGATGTGATTTGGTCAATATGAATGGCTTATTGTGTGTTATAAGAATAACAGCACACACACATACATGAACTTCCAGTTATACACCTCAAACTCGGCCCTGGCGCCAGTTCTGTCGATTACCTGATGGTGACGACCAGACAGTGATTTGCGCTCTGCCATCACTGAAGGTCATTCCATGGAAATCGTGCTGGAAGATTGATTGATAAGAAGGCCCATCTAATCTGGCTCTGACTTTGCTGTGGCCCAGAACAGGAAAAAAAAACAAAGGAAGCATAAATTGTGCAGGTACTCCATACAGGAGATTGGGTTCGCAAAATAATATGGTGTCCTGGACACCAATTCCCACTAGGGACATAAAAACATTTCACTCGTCTGTCTGTGTGTGTGAATATATGTTATAAGGGAAATTGTTCAATAATGTGTAAAGGGTAGATTGGTATGAAAGCCCATTTCCACCACCGAATAAAAAATAAAAAATGGTAATTGCAACTTTTTTCCTTGCAACTGCAAGTTTACATCTCATAATTCTGACTTTTTTTTTTCAGAATTGTGTGATACAAACTCGCAATTCTGACTTTTTTCTCAGGATTGTGAGATACAAATTTGCACTTGTGAGTTATAAAGTCAGTATTGCATGATATAAACTTGCAGTTGTGAGAGTTATATGTGTAAAAGACTTTTTTCTCAGAATTGCAACTTTATATCTTACAATTCTGACTTTATAACATACGATTGTGAGTCAGAATTGTGGGATTTAGTCGACGCCAATGGCCTTGTGAGCAGTGCACCCACATATGGTGCAGTTAGGCCTCGGGTGTCCTGAGATTGAATCCCGTCTCATGGACCCCCCCCTCTCTTTTTACCACTCACTTCCTGTCTGATCTCCACTGTCCTGTCAATAAAAAATGGAAAAATGCCTCCCCCCAAAAAAGAATTGTGAAATTTAATCTCGCAATTCTGAGAACATATCAGTCTTTTTTACCCCTCAAAACTGGACTTAATAGCTCGCAATTGTGAGAAAAATGCAGAATTTTGCAGTTCTGACTTTATTTCTCGCAATTGCGAGTTTATATTAAACAATTCTGATATAAAGACATATCAGTCTTTTTTCCCCCTCAAAATTGGCCTATATAAATTGTATCAAAAAGTCAGAATTGCTAGATCACAAAATTTTGATGAAAAAAGTGTTTATATCATGCTCACTTTATAACTCAAAACTGCGAGTTTATATGGGTCATTCCACTTTTAAGACCCTGTTTTTAAAGATTGTCTGTGTGTGATGATGAACTGGATTATCATCATGTGAACATCAGTTACAGGGTTGTATTGTTTATTGATTTTTGTTTGTTTATGATTTAATGTGGGAGAGCATTTTGATGATTATATTCTAGCCTTGATTATTAGAATGTGTGTTGAATGTGTATGTTTTAATACTGTTGTTGAACTATCTTCTGTCATCCTGATCTACCCGTTAATGGTTTGTCCTGCTAGTTTGGCGGGAAGGTTGAATATATAGGGGAGGGTTTCTGGGTGTAGAGGCTAGTAGGGTCATGGGAGGGCCAAGGCCTTGTATTTTTAAGTCAAATGTGACTCACCAACAGACTTCTGGTGGCAGCAGTTTTAAGATCCAATGTGGCAGTGGTTGTAGCGGCATTGTGACACATGGTGGCAGCGGTGCCTCCAGGCCTTGATGGGAGACGCGTACGCAAGCAAGTGAAATCATGTGGTTCCAGCTGTACCTCGTTTAAGTGTAAGCGGCAGTAGCTGATATCTCGTTGAGTGGAAATGCCGCCTAAGAAACAAGACGGAGCTAAATGTAAAGATGTTGGTAATCCAGCAGATCACCTGGAAGCAGCGAGTTCGTCTCCAGCGCACGATGAAATGCCATCAGACACTAATGTTACTTCACAGCAGATTGCGGCGATGCTGCAAACCTTTCTACATAATCAGCAGCAAAGAGAAGAACGGCTGGAAAAGGAAGCGCAATGCCGTGAGCACAAATATCGCACACTTCAGCACCAATTTGTACAACTACAGTCCGAAGTTCATCAAGAAAGACAGGAACGATTGTCAAAAGGGCCGGCAGCGGTGAGTGACGCATTTACGGCTACAGATATGATTTCGACCTCAACTGTTCGTCACAGAATACATCCGACACAAAGTGAAGCGACTACATCGGCAGGTGTAGATGGTGCTATATCGGAGGAATACCCTTATGCACCAACAAGTTTTAACAGCCCGAGAATGATGCCCTGGTCGAGTGATGAGGACATTGAGCATTATTTAACAACTTTTGAACGTATTGCTCAAGCATGTAAATGGCCAAGACAAGACTGGGTGTTACATCTCTTACCGTTGTTAACCGGCAAAGCAAGAGCGGCTTATGTGGCCATGGAGCCCGACGATTCACTGAACTATGACTGTGTTAAACAAGTGATATTGGATAAGTTCGAAATCAACTAGAAACATTCAGGTAACGTTTCAGAGCGTACAGTCTACGAGAGGACGAAACTCCGCAAGAGCTGTATGTAAGATTGAAAGATCTATATGAAAAGTGGATGATTCCTTCGAAACGAACCAAACAAGAGATCGGCGATCAAATAATGCTGGAACAATTTCTCAAAATGCTGAATCCTGAAGTAAGAACTTGGGTGAAGCAAAACGGCCCTACCTCATGTAAGCAAGCGGCAGAATTGGCGGAGACGTTCATGGCTGAGAGGCGATCGTTACATCAGCCGAGACGATGGCGTGAATTCAATCACAACCCAACCGGTAAGTCTGGGGATGCTAAGGGTAGTGGTCTGAAAAACTTTAATGTTGATAACCAAAAGTTACTATCCAGTTCGTCTATGAGTACTGCTATGCAATCAGGAGTTCTGTATAATAGAAAGCCTGTAATATGTCATTCGTGTGGCCAGGCAGGGCATAAAAAAGTTGATTGTCCGGTGCGAAGCGGGTCCAATGCTCGCTTGTGTTACGAGTTAAGACCCTCAGTGAAGTTAAATGAGATTGAGCTGAATACAGACACAGTAATTGATGTGAAGATTGGAAATACATTGTTTAAAGCATTGGTTGACTCAGGTTCAAGTCGGACTTTAGTGAGATCAGAATGTTTGGGAAGGTCAAATATGCTGAAAAGTGACAAATTGAGAGTCTGCTGTATTCATGGTGATGAAAAAGAGTATCCCAAAACAGACATTTTAATTGAAATTGGGGGCCAGGTCTACAGTTTGACTGTTGGGGTAATTGACAAAGCACCTTATCCTGTGATATTAGGAAGAGACGTACCCGTGTTGGTGGGTTTGCTGCAAAATAACAAAAACATAGCTGAGGTGATGGTGGTAACGAGCGCAGGCTAAACAAGATGAGGTCAGTAAACAGCTTTTGCGAGATTTACCATTTAATGTGGTTCCAAACGGCAGGAAATCTAAGAGGGAGAAGTGCCATGATAAAGTTGTGGGTACTGAGTTAATTGAAAAAGTGCCAAAACCTAGCATTGATGATTTTGAGCAAATTCCGCATGATATTGTGCAGTTGCAAAGACAAGACGAAACACTTAAACCACTGTTTGACAAAGCTAGTGCCAATAAATCAAAATCTGTGTTAATTCAGAGAGATCAGCTAATGATTAAAGATGACAAATTGTACTTGGTGAGTGCTGAAGGTGAAAGATTAGTAGTGCCGGAGTCGATGAGATTGAAGGTGTTACAACTGGGTCATTCAGTACCATGGGCAGGACATTTAGGTCAGCAGAAGACACTGTCTAGAATCACTAGTAAGTTTTATTGGCCCAAGCTTTATACAGATGTGGTTGATTTTTGTAAATCATGCCCGGAATGTCAGCTGGTTAGACCGGCTAAAAAGAGTGATAGAGCACCACTTGTAAGTTTGCCTATCGTTGATGTACCATTTTCCCGTATTGCAATGGATATTGTAGGCCCTTTGGAAAGGAGCAGGTTAGGTAATAGGTACATGTTGGTTGTGGCTGATTATGCTACTCGTTACCCAGAAGTTTTTCCTCTCAGGAACATCAAGTCAAGGCAGATTGTGAATGCATTAGTACAACTTTTTTCTTGAGTAGGATTGCCTAATGAGATAATTACAGACCAAGGTACTAACTTTACATCCAAGTTAATGAAACAAGTTTGCTCAATGTTACGTATACATTCGATACAGACCACCCCTTATCACCCTCAGGCAGACGGTATGGTGGAAAGATTTAATCAGACCCTGAAGTCTATGTTACGCAAGTTTGTGTCCGACACAGGTAACGATTGGGACCAGTGGCTGCCACTTGATGTTCGCATACCGTGAAGTTCCACAATCCTCAACAGGTTTCTCTCCGTTCGAGATGCTCTATGGACGTCAAGTTCGCGGGCCATTGGATGTGCTAAAGGAGGCTTGGGAAGGAGGTAATTCAAGTGACCAGACAAATATCCTGTCGTATGTTATAAAGATGAGAGAAATTGGACACGATGAAAGATCTGATGAGAGTTAACATGGCAAAAGCAGCAGAAACATTGGTATGATCAGTCAAGTAGGACAAGAATTCTGACTCCAGGGCAGAAAGTATTGTTGTTACCTTCTACTTCTGAAAGTTCACTTCTGGCAAAATGGCAAGAGCCATATGAGGTGCTCAGAAAATTAAGTCCCACCAATTATGAGATTTCAGTACCTGACCGTAGAAAGAAGTCTCAGATTTTCCATATTAATCTTTTGAGGCCTTGGAATGAGAGAAAAGGCTCGTGGTCAGAACAGCTGTGGGCAAGAAAAGTTGAGGATGAAGAGGAATTGGAGGAACAATATTTTCCTGTTAATTCAAAGACAACTTTCCCAGATATAGATCATCTGCCACCTAAACATCAAAATGAGTTCCAGAAGCTAGTACCAGAGTCTCTTTTCGGATAAACCAGGAAAAACTGAACTTTTGCATCACGATATTCGTCTTCTTGTAACAGAGCCGATCAGGCAAACTCACTGTAGAGTGCCAGCACATCTGATTCCAGCCTTGAAGGAGGAACTGCGGATGATGCTGGAGTCTAACATTATAGAGCCTTCAACGAGTGAATGGTGTAGTCCAGTCGTACTAGTGCCAAAGAAGGACGGATCGCTCAGATTCTGTGTTGATTTCTCGAAGCTAAATGCAGTATCAGCTTTTGATCCTTACCCAATGCCGAGAGTCGACAAGTTGATCGAGCAGCTGGGCAAAGCTAAGTATTTGACAACTTTAGATATATGTAAAGGATATTGGCAAGAGCCACTGACTGATTCTGCTAAGAATTTGACTGCTTTTCGTGTTCCCTCAGGGCTGTATCATTTCAAGTATATGCCCTTTGGTTTACACGGGGCTGCAGCAACTTTTCAGCGGTTGGTTGATCAAGTGCTACGGGGTCTTGACAGCTGTGCAGCAGCCTACATTGACGACATCGTCATTTTCAGCGAGACATGGGAACAACACCTGGAACATCTAGCAGATGTGTTTAAAAGGATTCAACGAGCAGGTCTGGTGGTGAATGAAGAATTGTCCACCAGACAATTCATTTGACAAAGAAATGTCAAATCGCTAAACAGGAAGTTTCTTTCTTGAGCTATGTGGCTGGAGGAGGAGCTGTGAGACCTCAAGTGGACAAACTGCAAGCAATTTTAACCTGTGCACCTCCGTCAACGAAAAAAAGTGTTAGATCATTTCTAGGTTTGATAGGCTGGTGTAGAAGGTTTATACCAAACTTTGCCAGCAGAGCTGCACCATTGACCGACCTGACAAAGAAAAGTAGTTCTTCTAAGATCAAGTGGACGCTTGAGTGTGAACGGGCTTTTCAAGATCTTAAGTCTTGTTTGTGTAAAGACCCTGTGTTACAGAGCCCGAATTTTGATCTTCCTTTTGTTGTACAAACTGATGCATCTGAATTAGGACTGGGTGCAGTGCTGTTACAGGGTGAAGGAGAAAATCGTAGTCCTGTACAGTACATTAGCAGAAAACTTTTTCCCCGAGAGACTAAGTATTCTACGATCGAGAAAGAGGCTCTAGCTATCAAATGGGCCTTGGACACTTTGAAGTATTATTGGATTGGTAAATACTTTGTGCTTGAGACTGATCATAGGGCTTTGCAATGGCTCAGGAGAATGAGAGACACCAATGCGTGAATAACAAGATGGTATTTATCCCTTCAACCTTTTAAATTTGGCATCCAGTACAGAGCAGGAGTGTTTAATGTTATGGCCGACTTCTTGTCAAGTCACTCCTGAGGTCGTGACTGTTTAGAGGGAGGGGGGTGTGTGATGATGAACTGGATTATCATCATGTGAACATCAGTTACAGGGTTATATTGTTTATTGATTTTTGTTTGTTTACGATTTAATGTGGGAGAGCATTTTGATGATTATATTCTAGCCTTGATTATTAGAATATGTGTTGAATGTGTATGTTTTAATACCGTTGTTGAACTATCTTCTGTCATCCTGATCTACCCCTGTTAATGGTTTGTCCCGCTAGTTTGGCGGGAAGGTTGAATATATATAGGGGAGGGTTTCTGGGTGTAGAGGCTAGTAGGGTCATGGGAGGCCCAAGGCCTTGTCTTTTTAAGTCAAATGTGTGACTCTGGTGTCAGTCTGTTCTTTGAGGCTAGTGCCTAGGCCTTATTTTGCTGCTCTCAGCATGTTTTCTTTTCATGTTTTGTATAGTTTCTTTTGGAAATTTTGTTGATTTATTTTTATTTCGAAATGTGGTTGGAGCACGAGTGACGAGACAGCTGTCATGAATAAAAGCACTGGGACTTTAATGATTCACTTTGTGGCATTCCACTCTTTCATTCTCGTCTCAGGCCCTACGGCAAAAGTACACGTTACAGATTCAGTTAAACAGTACAACAACTAGCCAACAGCTGGTGGCAGCAGTTTTAACATCCAATGTGGCAGTGGTTGTAGCGGCATTGTGACACTGTGTAAAATTCAAACATTTTAAAGGTCACAGGGTATGTCTAGTAACACTAATGTCGGTAACAGGGTTGACAAAAATACTAAAAAATGGGTAGTTGTCATAAAATAATAAGTTACATAGCCTGAGATGGTACAATACAATTTCATGTCATTTTAAGGTGTATTCATTTCATGGATATTTAAAAAATATTGATTAAACTTATTTTATTTTAAAACTTTTGGCATAGATTTCATGGAAAAGGCATGGACTACATGGAATGACGAATATCATAATTCTGAGAAAAAAAAAAGTCAGAATTGCGAGTTTTAGTTTGGATTTTGTCCTCCGACCTAAAATTTATGTTTCATAATTTTTCTTGCTGTAACCATTGCAATTTAATACAATTATTAAATTGATAAGTTTATTTCCTATCATTTGAATTGGCCAAAGCAATGGTTTGATTTTTGGCATGTTATAACTTATTTATATACAGGAATGTCAAAAGGTTTAGGGTTGGTAAGCTTTTTTTTTAATGCTTTGAAAGTTTCTTCTCAACAAAACTGCATTATCTGATCAAAAAAATACAGTAAAAAATGTGTATTATTATTATTATTTAAAATCACTGATGCATTTGAATATATTTTAAAATATAATGTATTTCTGTGATTTAAAGCTGAATTTTCAGTATCATTACTCCAGTCTTGTGTCACATAATGCTTCAAAAATCATTGCTGATTTGCTGCTAAAGCAACATTTCTTATTCTTATCATGATGAATGTGGTAAAAAGTGCGACATTAGCCCCGATCATCCTTAAATCTGATTACCCTGCATAAAGCGAGCCACGAGCCACCGTCATCGTCGCCTCGAGCAAGACACTTTAGGTTGCTCCAGTAATAAGTTTAAGCAGAGCTCTATGACGACATCATGTGAAACTTGTGGAAGTCATTTCCACCGGTTATAAATAAAATTCCCAGATTATTCTCCCTTCGGCCTTTGCTCTCCTTGCGTTTTGGGAAAGCCCTACATTGTAGGAGACCTGCATGTCGAAACGCAGTCTGCGTGTTAATGCTTCTGCATGCAAGCGCATGGCAGAACAGCATTTTTCCCCCATGATAACCAATTTTACCTCTCTTTGACCTGCCGCACATACCAAAAAAGAAAAAAAAAACTGAATGCAGAACATTCTAGAACAAAATGTGCAGGGGCAGCTTTCTTCTCCCTATCAGGCAAGGACATGGTGGCAGTTTTGACTGAAACCACAAAAGTCTGATCTGGTTAAAGAGGACATGTTTAAGCTTGACTTTCCTGCTGTAGATTGCAATTGGCCCCTTCGGTTGTTTGTTCGTATTCAGCGCTCTAAAAATAGATAGTAAGAGCAGGTGGCATAGATGTGGCTTCTCTGCTTGATTACCCATCTTTTGTTGACCTGTGGCTCTTGAGGGATTTTGTTACGCTGTAGCATGGGAGTGTTAAGGATATGGAGGACACAAAAGCACTGGGCCTCAAAAGGGCTTGCGAAGGAACAATGTGTGCTCGTAGTTATTGTAGTATTTCCACACCTTGTCCTTGAGATCTGTTTGTCAGATAGATTTGCTCTTTGTAACCTTTCACCTGTAAAGCAACATAAGACCACTGAGGTGCTGTTCACTTGCATACAATGTAATCCTCTTTCTGTAAGAGCTAATTGATAGGTATTAACCCAAGAGCACATTCAGAGTAAAAAAGACTCGTTTTACGTTTGTAAACAAGGTCCTCTATGTGCTAAGTATGGACTAAGAGGCTCACTTACAACCCCTATAATTACTAATCACCATAACCCTTGTACGCAATTTGTGTTTTACACAATGATTGGTTGATTTTTGTTTCTTTCCCTTCACTTATGTCAACAGAGAAATTACGATGTATTTTCTAGGGCGCTATTAATTAGATCATGTGGACGTTGCTTGGTAACTTTCCAGGTGTGTCCAACTAACTTAGTATTCATGAGCAAAGTGCCTACCTTGGTAGGTTAGGTAAATGTCTGTATACAGACATCTGATAAGATATACCGATAACATCCATTATATAATGCCTAACGTATCATACTTAAAATATATTCACATAGTAATGAATGAGATGAAATTTCTGATAACACTTACAATAAGGTTCATTGGTTCACATTAGGTAATGTATTAACTAACATGAATGATGAACAATGAACAATACATTTATTACTAATTTATTCATCTTTGTTAATAATAGTTAATAAAAATAGTCCAATGTTCATGTTAGTTCACAGTGCTTTTGAACTTTTGATTTTAATAATGCATTAATAAATGCTGAAACTAATAAGATTAATAAATGATTAATAAATGATATTTAACAATAGTTAATGACTCATTCTTAGTTCATGTTAACTAATGAAACCTTATTGTAGTATACAATAAAATTATAGTTAGACAAGAAATGAGCGATTGAGGTGTTGTGTTGCTGGATGTACTAATTAATGTAGTGGTTGTCATTTACTCTTGACATCTGAGCTGCTGAAGATGCAGTGGATTATGTTTGTTTGTGACGGGAATGCGCCTCCCGATCTACATATATCCGTCTATGTTCGCACGAATCATTCGTGATCCAGCTTCACTTACAGCAGAAGTGAGTATACGGGTTTTTTATGAATCTTTGCGATCGCCTTTCCTAATAATGTGCTAGTTAGCAAGTTTAGCGGCTAAATGCGGCTAAAGTAAACAGGCTCGTCACTCCACAGAGAGAAGAGAGGGGCGGGGCGAGCAGAGCTCATTTCCATTTAAAGCAGCCTCGACCAGAATGGGATGATTTTTGCAGAGCTGATTTTGGCAAGGTAAAAAGGGTGTTGTTTTACACAACCACTGAGAATTTTTAACCAAAGTATATTATAGACTTTTCATTAAGACCCTAAAGAATCATATCAACTTGTGGAAAATGGGCATCCGATGACCCCTTTTAAGGTTCAATTCTCGCTATTGACAAACCATTAACTACAGTTTTTGTCTAAATAAACTCTTAATTTGCTGCTTATTAATAGTTAGTAAGGTAATTGTTAAGTTTAGGTATTGGGTAGGATTAGGGATGTAGAATATGGTCATGCAAAATTGGTGCTTTATAAGTACTAATAAACAGTCAATATGTTATGAATAGGCATGCTAATAAGTAAATAGTTAATCGTGAGAAATGTTCCCTATACTAAAGTGTTACCTTATATTTTTCCTTGCTTCATTAAATTTTAACTTTAAAGGGTATGAATGGTGCTAAACTAATATTTTAGCATAGAGCTGTCTATATATTATTACATTATTATTGATATAGTCAGGAATACTGTAGAAATATTATGCAATGTAATATAAATATAATAAATATTTGTGCTAATGTTATGTATACTAATGTTTTTATTTTTTAAATGAATTTTATTTTTTAGATTTTTTATTAATTAAATTAGATTTTTTTTGTTTAAAATAATTTCAAATAATTATAGTTATTACAATTAAAATTACTTTTGATGTCAAAGCTGATTTTTTACAGTTGTGCTGTTAATATTTAAAAACAAATTTAAATATTTGTAAAAAATAAATATAAAAAAATGAAAATAAAAAAGTAATAATTAATATATTTAAAAAAATCACCTTAGTGAATAAAGGTGTTAATTTATTTTTAAAAAATATGACGTGTATATATATATATTACATTTTTATATATATATATATTTACAGTTTTCAAAAATTATATATATATATATATATATTATATATAATTGCAAATTATATATATATATATATATATATATAGGAATTATGGGTCTTGATGTATTTTTGTAAGTATGACAGGCCAATTTTAAAATACAAAATTATAATAATATCTTTTGTAGTTGTTCAAACATTAAGAATGTTGTGTAAATATAATTTCATATTAAAATTTAACATTAAGTTATTTTTGTGTTTTTTTATCTAGATAAATCTAGATAAAAAATGTCATGTGGTACGACCACGATTTATATTAAAATTAATTAATTTCCTTAACATGCTTAACATTTTGCTAGATGTTCTTAGTAATTAAAGTGTTTAGAAACAAAGGTGTTTGCATTTCTTTCGAGTTTTTGTAAATAAGGATCTCATATTTTGGTTCTATAATTTCAGAGTTGCTTTCTTAAATCTAGTTAGCAGACTTATTTTTCCTGTATATATATATATATATATATATACAGTGATTTGTCATTCTAAATATTTGCACACAATGGAATTATAAAATATATGGTATTTAATAGATACTAATATTAAATATATAATTATTCATTACTATTAGCAACAATAATTTTGTTAAGTCCAATTTTCTACCATTATAATAATGAGGTGAATGTAATGTCCTTCTGTGGTGTGTTGTAATGGAATAGCTTCTTGTCCTGCATATTTTTCAGCTTTCTAACACGTTTTGTTAGCAGAGAGGTTGCTGTGTACGTAATGGAAAAATCACTCCTCAAAGATTCGCTTAAAAACACAGGAAATGCTCTAAATTGAGTCTGTTGCCATCTCTCCCTCTCTCGCTGTCTTTCTCTGCCTCTGCCTTGTTGTTCAGTGTTGTTGTGTTCTTACTATGTCAGTACTTTTCTCCAAATGAAAGGAGCTCTAGTGAAACCCAATGCAATAGTTAATCTCGTCCTTTATAGCCCTTTTGTGTTTTTACAACTCATGCTAAACTCCAAAGCTTCTCATGTTGTTTATACATTTTTCTTTTATCTTCACTTAAACTGCCTTTCATCGATAGCATGTTTTTTTTTACTTACTAGTGTTGTAAAAGCACCTTTTCAAACGTATCTTAGGTTTCCATTCCATCTATAAACAAAGCGCAAATTATAAACAAATGAATAAAATACTAAGAAATATGTTTTCTTTTAATTACAATTCATTAATTTTTTAAAGATAAGTAAGGATCAGTATTGATTTGAAACGAAGAGGATTTAATGAGGCCCTAATGAGGGATTTTATTCACACAGAACAAACTGCATATCTAATCAGTTTCTGATATTGTGTGGATATTATATAGAATCTGAGAGGACTGAAGCCTCAGTTCACGCTCTCAAAAAGTCTCTGGAAAAACCAAAGACCATGTCACTTAACATCCTGAAAAATAAAAGCGAAAGCGAGAGCAGCGTTCACCATTTATGCACTTCAAAGAGGGCAGATAAGAGCGGCCAATGTAGCAAAGTCACATAATCTAAATCAACAAATGAAGCTCACCGGATGAATTAAGCTCTCTTTCTTGGGAAGGGCGACATGGCGGCTGTGTTAGGAGGTGTGTAGACTAGTGCAGGACTTAGACAGGAATGTATAGAGGGAGAAAAGAGAGACAGAAATAAGAGACAGATGGAGAGATGGACAATTCTGGTACATCTTGTGATGTGGGTATAGAGGACAATACAGAGCAGCCATTCATATCTCGTGAACTTTCCACCTCTTTCCTTCTGTGAACCTACACTGAAGGTCAAACGCTTTAGTTCACATTTTAACAATAGTTAATGACTCAAGTGGAATTATGGATATGATGTAGTGAAAACACTTACCAACTTATTTTATATAGGCCTCTAGTGGATCATAACATATCGTTTTAAACATTCATTACAAGCATTTTTTCACACTTCTGCATGTAAAGAGTGATTGAACGCTCTTGGTGGGGAAAGACAGAGAGGAATGAAGCCCCCCACGCCAACTTTCAGACCAACGGGAACGTGCCGAGCACCAGGGTGCCTTTCTGAAAGGAACAGTTGCGTAAGGCATCGGACGCTTCCCTCCCTTTACAGTGAGGATGGTTTCATGAAAACACCTTTGACTGAATGACATCCTGCAAAGTGATGTTGACATTCTTGTTGCAATCAACCATCAAACCCCAGTCCAACTGGTTTCATCCAACTCCTTGTTGTCTTTCATCAGGGGCACCTTATCTTCTCATGCTCTACTTTTCTTTTTTTGTTCGCTCTCTCTCTTTACCTTCTTCTTGTGGTGGTTAAATTCACTGCACGGGTACATGCAGAGCACCTTTTACATGTATTTGTGTCCTCTTGAGGATGCTCAAATACTGCTGCATTGACACCAAGTCTGGCTTGAAATATGTTTTTTTTTAACTTATATATATATATTACTAATATATATATATATATATATATATATATATATATTTTTTTTTTTTGCATAATCACTACTAAAACTTTACTTAATTACAACTGCATATATAAGTAATATTCTAGGCTAGTAAGTAAAAAAAACCTTCCCAATCTTAAAGGAGAAGTCCACTTCCAGAACAAACATTTACAGATAATTTACTCACCCCCTTGTCATCCAAGATGTTCATGTCTTTCTTTCTTCAGTCGTTAAGAAATTTTGTTTCTTGAGGAAAACATTCCCACATTTTTCTCCATTAAATTTTTTTCTCAAGAAACATAATTTCTTATTGACTGAAGAAAGAAAGACATGAACATCTTGGATAACAACACTGTAAAAAACAAAAAAACCCAATTTGTTGAGTCAGCTTAAAATAATTTGTTACCCTGCTGCCTTCAAATTTTAAGTTCAGTCAACTCAAATAAGTTTAGTCAACTTGAAATGTTAAGTTGTACTAAGTGACAACTTAGATATTTGTGTTTGTTAAACTTAAAAGCTGGGTACGTAACCCAGCTGCCTTAAAATTTTAAGTTGAATCAACTCAAATATCTAAGTTGTCACTTAGTCACAAGTTGAGTTGACTGAACTTAAAATTTTAAGGAAGCCAGGTAACAAATTATTTTAAGTTGACTCAACAAATAGTTTTTTTACAGTGAAGGGGGCGAGTAAATAATCTGTACATTTTTGTTTTGGAAGTTGACTTCTTTTTTTAAACATATGGATTTATTCAAATATTAAATATTAATATTCAAAATTAATAATAAATAAATTATATTATGCAAATCCTACAATAATTTACGTTTTAAAAGTTCCTTCTTTCTGATTAATTGTAATTATATAGTTTATTATCTGTTCTGGATTCAAAATATATAACATATGTAATGCTTAAAGATGAATTAATTAAATTTGAAGGAAATTTTTCATGCAGCCAAAATGTGTAAATATAATAAATATACAGTAAAAACAGCCTGTAATATATTACACAATTACATATTTAAAGAATAAATGGTATTTATGTTTTTGTTCTTCTTGTGGTTTTATTATTAGATCTTAATACATTTTTCATATTTTTAATGACTTAAATATTTCATAGTTTCATTCTATTTCATTGACCTAACAGTTTTATTAAATTACACTGCAATTATTTTTTTCTTTTATACCACCTTTGTCAATATGATTAAATATAGAGACTTGACAAACTTGACTGAAGTGTGAACATAGTTAACAATTAAACTCTCAGCAAGTGTTTTCAAATGTCACATAACTCTTAAATTTAAGGTTTAATGATTTTAGGTTCAAGAGCGTTGAGATTTTTCAGAACTTTACCACCAAACCCGTCCCTAACCTTACCCGTATCCCACCTCAATAGCAGCAAAAGTGTTTTGCAGTGCAACATGAACAAAATAAGTACATTGTACTTATTTTTTATGTAAGTACATAGTACTTAAGGCCACCTAATAATCTTATTTTCAGTAAAATTAAACATGGAAACTTATTTTGCTGTCTGCACGTGTGCACACAGGCTGGCATCAGGATATTAGTGTCTGCTTGATCAAACTAATATCAGACGTATGCGTGTTAGTAAATGATTCACCTGCTGTGTTTTAAGTATTGCTTAATATTTGGATAGAGACATCCAGAATCTCTAGGTCATGCATCAGTTATTTTAGGATGTTTGAGATGGCAAGGCGATTTTTCTCTGATTAGATTTCAATTTACCGTTAGAGGATCCAAATAGATGACAGAAAGTGAAGATGAAAATAAAAATGAAAAAACGATATATACATTAATGTGCAAAAGACTTAAGCATTAGTCTTTTCACCAATAAAAAAAAAAAAAGTTTTTAAGCTAGTTATTCATCTTTTGCTGTAGAAAATATCAGTTTACATTTTCAAACTTTCCTTTTGCTATTAATTGTAATAATCCATGATTATGAAAATCCATGAAAAATGAGATTTTTGTATGTCTGACAGCAGCCGGAGCTCCACACAGAGATCTGATATCATTATCATCCCATCCGTCTGCGATTGCATAAAGAAACAGAAAAAACGAAAACAGACTAAATCCAGAAGAACTGTGGCAACGTCTCCAAGATGCGTTAAGAGAGCTTCCTGCAAAGTTATAGTACTGTCTTAGATTATTTATCAGCTAACTTCTATCAAAGTTCACTTCCAGAATGAAAATTTACAGATAATTTACTCACCCCCTAGTCATTCAATATGTTTGTGTCTTTCTTTCTTCAGTCGATAAGAAATTATGTTTCTTGAGGTAAAAAAGGGCTCTAAACGATCCCAGCCGAGGAAGAAGGGCCTTATCTAGCAAAACAATTGGTCATTTTTGAAACAAATTGACAATTTATATACCTTTTAACCTCAAACGCTTGTCTTGTCTAAGTCTGCGTGAACGTTTTTTTCCTGTTCAATACGGTCAGTGCGGTCAATACAGTTAGGGTATATCGAAAAACTCCCATCTCATTTTCTTCTCCAACTACATCGCTGCAGAAGTACAGACCCAGTGTTTGAACATGCAAAGAAGATCAAACAGCCTTTACAAAAAAAAAAAAAGGTAAAACAGGGATGCAGGACGATTTTGACGTTGAAGAAAAAAACAAGATGGTTTTTCAACATACCCTAACTGTATTGATCTGGATTACACAGATTACGCATGCACATCGCAGAGACGAGACAAGACGAGCATTTGAGGTTAAGAAGTATATAAATTGTCAATTTGTTTTGAACCAATCGTTTCACTAGATACAACCCTTCTTCCTCGGCTGGGATCATTTAGAGCCATTTGAAGCTGCATTTAAACTACATTTTGGAAGTTCAAACTTTGGGGCACCATTGAAGTCCACTATATGGAGATAATTCCTGAAATGTTCTCCTCAAGAAACATAATTTCTTATCGACTTAAGAAAGAAAGACATGCACATCTTGGATGACAAGGGGGTGAGTAAATTATATGGTGAGTAAATTATATGTAAATATACATATAATTATATGTAAATTATATGTAATTTTTCATTCTCCTTTAACTAAATCAAATCAACATTTGAAGTGACTGCCCTAGTAAAACAGTAATAGATTTGAAATGCATTTATTTTATACTAAGTTTAGTTCAAGTCTATTAACATATTTACTGACATATCGCTCGAGACTTACTGATATAAAAAAAGTTGTAATTAAACTTTATTTAGAGTACTACTTGTGCACAATGCACATTTATTAATATTAAGCCTAAGATTGATCAGACTGTATGACCTTTAAGTATTTTTCATTTAAAGACATAAAGATATTATTTAAAGTGTAACTAAAGTATACTTGCAATAGGTCCACTTTAGCACAATCAAATATTAAGTACTGCTTAAGTACTGGACTTCAGCTCTACTTCTGCACAATTAAAGTGCATTAAGTACATAATTTGTTGTTCCAATATAGCAGACTTTAAGTATACCAGTTTAGTATACTAAAAGTACAACTGAAGGGTATTTTATTAAGTACATAATATGTAAATGTATACTTAGCATGAAATCAATGTATTTTAAATAGATTTTAGTATATTTATCACTAGGGTGCCCTTGGTGGTTAAAACAGCTTTCCTCCTAGATACACGCGTGCATAGTTTTTCAGGTAGCTTTGTAGGAAGGTTTCTTCAAGCATCTTGGAGATGTTGGATGATGACAGACTGGATGATGATGAGATCAGATCACTGTGTGGAGCACTGGCTGTTGTCAGACTCCTTGTGCATACAAAAATCTCACTGGATTATTACAGTTATTACCAAAATGAATGTTTGGAAATGTAAACTGCTATTTCCTACTGACACACTACAGCAAAAGATAGAAATAACTGGCTTTGGTTTGTGAAAATACTAATGGCCTAAGACTTTTGCACAGTAGTTTATAAAACACTCTTAAAAATAAAGGTTGTTTATTGGCATCAATGGTTCTATGAAGAACCCTGAACATCCACGGAACCTTTCAAATGCAGAAAAGGTTCTTTATAGTTGAAAAAGGTTCTTTTTTAAAATGTTCTTCAAAATGGTTCTTTTAGGAACTCTTCACTGAGAGGGTACCAAAAGGGAACGAAAAATGTTTTTTTTTCTATGGCATCACTGCAAAAAAACCTTTTGAAACCTTTATTTTTAATAGTATTTTTAATAGCTTTATTTTAGAGTATATAATTTCGAATAGAGTAAAATGATGTTAGAGTTAGTTTGATTCATTTTTGTCAATCAGTTCAAACTGTACGTTTCAGTTCAAACAAAGTTAACAAATGCAGTTGTGTCATTAGAAAATTGTAATACAAATTCTTTAGTACATTTCTGTATTATTGCTGTTTATTACATTAGCTTCAATTTTCTTGGCAGGGATTTGAAGCTAGACAACATTCTGCTGGACGCAGAGGGTCACTGTAAGCTGGCAGATTTTGGCATGTGTAAGGAGGGAATCCTGGATGGCATCACAACCACAACATTCTGTGGCACACCAGATTACATTGCCCCGGAGGTACAGTATTTCACACTCTCACACACAGTCTCACACACAGTCAGTTGCCCAGTCAACTCTCGATACTCTCATTTTCCACTGTTTGGTTCTCATTCAAGCTATGAAACATCATTTTATTTGGTCACACTTTATTTTAAGGTCCAATTCTCACTATTAACTAACTATTAACTACAACTTTTGCCCCAATAAATGCTTAATTACTGCCTATTAATAGTTAGTAAGGTAGTTGTTAAGTTTAGGTATGGGGTCGGATTAAGGGATCTAAAATATGGTCATGCAGAATAAGGCATATGTTCTTTATACGTACTAATAAACAGCGAATATGCTAGTAATATGTATGCTAATAAGCAACTAGTTAATAGTGAAAAGTGCTCCTTAAACTACAGTGTTACCTATTATTTTAATATTTTTGTTTATCTACTAATGCATATGTTCTTACAAAAGTCAGATATTTACTGCTTTATTGGCCTATCACAGGTTTTCATATTGTGGTCCTCATTCATGAAGCACAAGTAGAGATACTCATTTCTAAATAAATGGTTTGCAAAACTGTTCTTACATAATTGATGTATTTGAATTAATGTGACAACTTACTTCAGGATGATTTTACAGACAGTTGTTATGAAAAAAGATGTTTGTTTCATGAATGTGGCTCAGTGAAATAGTTTTTATTTTTCAGTGATTTCCAAGTGTAAATAAGATATCAAAATCGTCTGACATCGTTTGACCTTTTTTTGTAAAGGGCATTTGACTTTTTTTTTTGCATGTAAACATTGGGTTGGTACTTCTGTCTACATCACGCGTGACCTTTCCAACGTGATTACATAATGTTTGCAGTCAAGCTAGTGCAAGATGAGCATTTGTGGTTAAAAAGTACATACATTTGTTTCGCTAGGTAAAACCCTTATTCCTCAGCTGGGATCGTGTATAGCCCTTTGAAGCTGCGCTAAAACTGCAGTTTTAGACCTTCAACTCGTTGATCCCCATTGAAGTCCACTATATGGAGAAAAATCCTAGAATGTTTACCTCAAAAACTTTTCACCATGTGTTAATTAATTCTGCACCAATCTGGAGATTAGACAATATTTCAGAAGTGCTTTCATCTGGCTTTGAGCTGGACCTGATTATGTATTAAGTTCTGTTGCAAACTTCAGATTTCTCTTTATGTAATTTGTCATTTTCAGATCCTGCAGGAGCTTGAGTACGGCCCGTCAGTGGACTGGTGGGCTCTAGGTGTGCTGATGTACGAGATGATGGCTGGTCAGCCTCCATTTGAAGCAGATAACGAAGACGACCTATTTGAGTCTATTCTCCATGATGACGTCCTATATCCCGTGTGGCTCAGCAAAGAGGCCGTCAGCATTCTTAAAGCGGTACGTGTCCGGATATACTCTTGGGAATTCCCTAAGAATAAATTTTGCCTGCTGATTATTACTAAAGACATAGATTTCTGAATACTTCTTGCCACCTCTTAACCTTTCCTCTTACTACTGCCTTCTTGCTCTCACACTCTTCTTAAAAGAAAAGTTAAGTAAGAGAAGAGCAAAAGATGGCGACAGCTCAGAAAAATTACACTCCTTGTGGGAAAAGAACAGATTGTTTGTGTTCCCTGCTGGATTTTTGGGTTGTGTAATCTCAGAGGTCTCATTTCAGGATGAACAGCCCACCATTGCATGGGTTCCTCCTCATTTAACTGTACAGATTGTTTAAGTGCGCATGACAAAGAGCTGAGGAACATTTTATTGCTCAGAAGCAGATTTTTTACGTCATGTGTTGTGTATATATCTGTTTTGTCTCAAGTGCTTCTCCTAAAATGCTTTTGAAAAATCAAAGTAGACAAATTGTTGACACACAGTAAAAGTATAGAGCTATAAAATAAATGCGAATAGTACAGCTCATATTTTTCAGTCTTCAAAGAATTTGATATTTTCTGAAACTCTATGAAAGACATACATTGTTATGTCATTAAAATATCATTTACCCATATGATTTCTTTTCATCTGTGTCACGTTACAGTGTGATATAAATGCACAAAGTAGATGAATAACGGTAAACAGTCTTTAGTTAATCCACACTAACCATAACCCCAAGTAATCCACAAAAGGCAGGCAGGATACAAACGCACAAGCAAAATTAACACTGGACAACGAAGAACCAAAAGAGGGCAACACAGGATAATGAGGATAATTAACTAGACACAGGTGAATCAAATAACGAAATCAAAGGGGCCAAGAAAGAGCCAAGGTGGATCAGACGGAGGGTGGAGCCAAGGCGGATCAGACGGAGGGAGAAGACATGAAGGCCTTGGAGCAGGAGGAGTCAGGCGGGACTCAGGCTGTCATGAAGGCGACCCATGATGGAGCCAACAGAGGGAGGAGCCATGATGGAGGAAGGGCTGACGACTCCAGGGGGCTGACTGACAGTGGGGGAGCAAGTGGTGGTGGAGCTGAGATGGGGAGCCGACAAGCCAGGGTGGCGCTGAGGATCCCGAGGGCCAAGGCGGAGCAGATGGCTCCAGCGACCGAGGCGGAGGCAGGGATCTGGAAGGCTGTGGAGCAACAGAGGACCAAGTTGGAGCTGGAGGGAGGAGCCTGACAGAGTCCGAGAGGCGGAGTGACGAGGTGCAGCCGGATGGTCGACGACTGACCAAGGCAGAGCCGGAGGAATGAGGAAGCCTGGCGGAGCTGGTGGACAGATGGGCCACGGTAGAGAGGAGGGAGCTATGAGCCATGGTGAAGCCGCTGGGTTGATGGGCTGAGACGGAGTCCAGGACTCAGAGGCCAGAGGCGGAGACAAGGGATCCTCCAGCCACGACACCAATGGAGACTGGCAGGCCTGTGGCAAACCCACCGCACAAATGGTGGGATGAGGGCGAGCTGAGAGGCTGAAAGTAAGCATCAGCAAAGGGGCAGGTGATAGCAAGGCTGAGGATGCAATGGTAATAGGAGGAGGCAGGAGAGAGAGGGAGGGTGGTGGGAATTTGTGAGCGCCAGGGCTTTCAAGCATGGTGTGTGCTGCTCCCAACACCGGGAACGCAGCGGACAAGGGCACGACCTCCGTGTTCGCGAGAGGACAGACAGACAGTTCACAAACGGCCTTCTTGGTCGTAACAGGACAGACAGGAGTTCAGGGCTGACTGATAGTTCATAAGATGGTGGGGAGAGAACGGGCATGTCCGCATATAAACATGCCCGTTCAGGAGTTCAGGGCTGACTGATAGTTCATAAGATGGTGGGGAGAGAACGGGCATGTCCGCATATAAATCCGAATTAGACTATATCTCACGGCGAGCTCCATGCCAAAAAAAACTAAAGAAACAAGGAGGTGGCAAAGAGCAGGCAATAAGGTAGGCAGACGACCAGGGTGGCGACAGCAGAAGGAAGAGCCAGAGAGGAACCTGGAGAAACCACGGTGGACCAGACAGAGAGAGGAGCCAAGGCAGATCAGACAGAGGGAGGAGCCAAGGCAGATCAGACAGAGGGAGGAGCCAGGGAGAAGACATGAGGGCCTTGGAGCAGGAGGAGCCAGACAGCCGACAGAGGGAGGAGCCATGTTGGAGGAAAAGTTATCGATTTCGGGGGCCAACCGACAGCGGCGGAGCAGATGGTGGTGGAGCCCGAGGTGGAGATGGAAAGTCGACGAGCCAGGGTGACACTGAGGATCCGGTGGGCTGAGGATCCGACCTCCATGGTCACGACAGGACAGACAGACAGTTCAGGGCTGACTGGCAGTTCATATGATGGTGGGAGGAGAATGGGCATGTCCGAATATAAATCTGAATTGGACTAAATAAGGCCCTCAGAGTTCAGTACCAGTTTACCCTCAGCAGTGGTGCAGTGAGTGGGGCTTTCCCCCAAGCCCTTGCGCTCCCTTGCTTCATCCACCAGCACCTGCTCAGTTGCCGGCTTTTTAAAAAAAACATCATAAATTAGACCATACACCTTATGTGCTATATTCTGGTTCATTTAAACCAGTTATTTTCAACTGGTTTTCCCGGTTCATATCAGATGGAACGTCAACCTCTTCAAAATAACCAAAGAACAAAATAGGTCATTAAGGTTTGGAATGACACAAATGATGACAAGTAAATGATGACAGATTTTACATTTTCAACCAAACCTTTCTGATTCCTTTTAGCAGAAGTCTCAGTTTCTTCTCCATTTCATCTCGCTGTCTAAAAGAAACAATTGAGATAGTAAAGCAGTTCCAATAAGAAGTGTCTTTTCAGTCAATCCTTATATTTATTTGTTTGGCTTGTTTCTTTGTGTGTGCTTGTATGCATGACAGCTTGTGTTCTTTAGCATTTTTCATCTTTGTTAAAGGGTTTCACTCTCATAGGCATTTCAGTTTTTTGCTCATGTGTGACTCAGGTGTTTTCTTTTGTTTTTAATAAATTTGTAAACAGCATATAACACATGGAATCTGATCTTTTCAATGCTGATTTGGGCCGCCTCCATATGTGCTTCTAAATCAGATACAGGTGTTTTGCAATGCAACGTTAGACTGAACAGTCATATCAGAACGCATGTGACTTTTACGTCATTCTAGTTTGCCATTCGTCACTATGCTGACGGGAGTCACTCCAAAGATTTTACATAACGGTAGTTCTTTGATCACTCGGTTAATAGCTGATATACAGTGCACAGCATAAATGAGTACACCCTCCCTGAATAAGTATAAAAGATATATTTTCTTAATGATCACTAATATAATTTGTGGAAAGATGGCAAAATTGAAATGTCTTAAACATATACTTCATAAAAACAACAAAATATATGCCAATATTTTCTGTAAATTAAGTAAATTACCCAATTTAGTTTAAATGAAGGATTGCAGAAATGAGTACACCCTAGATTTAATTAATTCTAGTACTTAATATGTCCTTCATAAATCTACACTGTTCTGACTTTTCTTGGCACTAAGAGTACAAGTTCATGACAAATTTTCACATCTGTCCTGTTTAACTCCTGGAGGACAACCTCCTTAAATGCCTTGGTCTTTAATGGGGAGTTTTGCTCAGCTTGTCTCTACAGAATCCCCCACAGATGCTCATGAGTGTTAAGACTGAGTAAAATACATGTCCACTGAAGGATTTTCACCTTGGAAGGCTGAGTATCTTCATTGTCATGTTAAAAAAATGCCCAACAATGCAGGGAATGAGGACAAGGTAGCATCTTCAGTTTCATACTACATCACACACTGGTGTGTGAATTCATAACAGCTTTGATAAAGCACAATTCCTTCACACCTTAAGTACTCATAATTCCCTATATAAAAGCTTTACTACCACTAAACGTCACTGTGGGTACCAGGCACTTCTCACTGTACTCCTCCTCTAGCAACACCAGAACAATTTTAGATGCTTTTGGATTCGAAATGATTGACTTGGTCTCTTGAGACCAGAGTATGTATTCCCAGAAGTCTATATTTTGTAAATATGGGCCTTGGGGGAGGATAAATGAGTTTATTGTGCTTTGGCTACAGTAGGTAATTCTAGTGGTGAAAACAACCATGCATGTCACTTCTGTAGGCTGCGTCGTACTCCATGAGATAAAGTGTCACTCTTTTCATAGCTTTTGCTGGCTCTGAGACACTTGCATGGCATTTCTCCTGCTCTTTTTTGTAGCAAAAACGCACTCTTCACTAAATGAAAACTTAAAGTGAAGACCTGATTATTTCAGGAGCCTTGTTACATTATATCTTCAAAGAACCCTAACATGTCTTCTAAGTCAAGAGTAACTGCTGAATTTAAGTTTTAGAGGGGGTGTACTCATGCTTATGCTGTGCAATATATATTGACCACTAAGGCTTGCAGTGTGAATGTAGCTAGTGTCAGTTTATGTGTGTGTGTGTGTGTGTGTACAGTGTTTGTTTTGTATGTCACCTTTTTCCTTCACATGTCCAAGATTTACTTTGGCTGTCCTTTGGCCATTTGCGAAGCATTGTGGGAAAGGCAGGCTGTTTGTCTTGGACAGCATTGTGTCACACTGTGATTCATCTCGCTGGCACTGTGGTCACATGGCCTATGGTCACCTCAAGTCATCCTTCCCCAGGATACAGTTTTATATTATGCATACATCATCAGTGACCACCCCAACTCCACATAATGCATATAGGCATCCTCTGGTTAACATACTGTCAGCATTATGCTTCTCTAATCTTTTCTTCTTTTTATCGCTCCATTGTTTAGTTTATGACGAAGAGCCCTAGTAAACGGTTGGGTTGCGTAGTGTCCCAAGGACTGGAGGAAGCTATTAAAGTGCACCCGTTCTTCAGAGAGATTGATTGGGTACTTCTGGAACAGAGGAAGATCAAGCCGCCTTTCAAACCACGTATTGTGAGTATTATAATGGATACTGTGGACAGTCACTTTGTTACAAAACACACTGCCTACATAGACTATGCTGTCTTCTAAGTCCTTCTTATGTGCATTTATCCTTCCTACCAAATCCCAGAATGCATTGCAATGTGTAAAAAAAAAAATCAAGATATATGTTTAGTGGTTTAGTATAATGGAATTTCACTAAAAATAGTGGTTTAAATAAATATTGACTTCCACTTAAAAATTCAACTGGCTTTTTGTTGGTCAATGCAGTGAATGACCAACATCTTGTGAACTTTTTTCACCCAAAAATGAAAATTACCCCATGATTTACTCTTCTCAAGCCATCCTTGGTGTGTATCCTAGCCATTCTACAGTAGGTCTCTCGTGAACGCGCATACGACAGTTAGCGGAAGCTAGAGATTACAGTTTATAAAGTTTTAAATATGAATATTTTTCTACAAAAATGCATAGATTCCCTTCAGGAGGCCTTTTTTAACCCCCTTGAACAAAAATCGCTATAGGAGACACTTCTGGAACCAAGACTGAAAAAGTGGGTGGATACTGTTACACTATAAACAGTAATGGTTAGCTTTTGGACCAATAAGATTTTACTGTTGGTGGAACTTAATGAGGTAGATGCCACAGAGATACAAACCAAACAACCAATGAAATTTCTTATGTAAACATCTTATATTCCACTTGTAGACTTGTTAGGAAAAAATTCAGATTTGTTTTTTGAAGAAAAATGATGCTTTATCATGTCATGTCACAGTTTAACTGTGTTCTAACAGCACAGACATACTGCAAACACCAGCCTCTTTAAATGCAGTTATCTAGAACATTACAGCACTTCAGCCCTCATGGTCCTTTGAAGTGTTTGTGTCACACTTCTGTTTTTGGTAGTGTGAACAGAGGGATATCTGAGATGCTCTTGGACTCTCAGCACACATCAGACGCTGTACTTTGATACAGAGATGCATGCTGGCTGCCGTAAGTGTGTGTGGAATGCCTCTCGGATAGTGTGAGAAGGGGCCTGCCTGTCCGACCCATTCTCACGCCTGCTCACAACGCTGATGAGAGCCCTTAGAGAGGGTGAGAGGGAAAGGAGAGGTTGGGAGAGTTTACAAAAAAAACATGCACCAATATGAGGCAGACAAAACTATATAAAAACTATACAAAACTATATAAAAACTATACAAAAAATATATTTTGTTCTGTTTTTGTTGTGTTGTTGTTTGTTTTTGCTGTTTTTGTTTTGTTTTGTTTTGTTTTTTGTGCAAGGTGAGATCACTTGGTAAATATGGAAAAGTGATAACCAACCAAATTTATGTCAAAAAGATTGCCAATCCATGACGTAAAAATGGAAGTATGCACCAATATGAGGCAGACAAAAAGGATGCATTTTGTTTTTTTGTTTTGCTTTTGATCTGTGTGTGTGTGTGTTTGTTTTTGTGCTTTTATTTATGCTTTTTTGTTTTCTTTTTGTTTATTTTGGTTTTTGCTTTTTCTTGTTTTAGTTTTGTACAAATCAAGTGTGTACATTGTGAAATCGCTTGGCCAATATGGAAAAGTGAAAACAAATAAAAATGTATGTCAAAAAGATTGCCAATTATTGATAAATCCATGATGTAAAAAGATGGCAGTATGCACCAACATGAGGCAGACAAAAAGTATATTTTTTGTTTTGCTTTTTTGTTTTTTTTTTCGCTTTTGTTTGGTTGTTTTTTTATGTGTGTGTGTGTGTATTTTTATTTATTTATTTTTTTTTTGCATTTTGCATTTTGTTTATACTTTTTTTTGTTTTGTTGTATTTTTGTTTTTTGTTGTTGTGTGTGTTTTTGCCTTTTTTGTTTGTTTGGTTGGTTGGTTTTGTTTTGTTTTGTAAAATGTGAAAACGCTTGGCTGTGTTTTCTTGTTGTTTTGCATTTTGTTTATACTTTTTTGTTTAGTTTTGCTTTTGTTTTTGTTTTGTACAAAGTGAAATCACTTGGCCAATATGGAAAAGTGATAACAAACAAGAATTTATGTCAAAAAGATTTCCAATCCATCATGTGTGTGTGTTTTGTTTTGTTTTGTTTTTTGTTTTGTTTTGTTTTGTTTTGTATACTTGGCCAATATGGAAAAGTGATCGCAAACAAAATGTATGACAAAAAAGTTATGATAAAGAAGTATGCTCCAATATGAACAGACAAAAGGGATTTTTCTGCATTTTTCTTTTTTTTTTTTTTCTTTTTTTGTGTTTTGTGTTTTTTGTTTGTTTTGGTTTGGTTTGATTATTTGGTTTGTTTTGCTTTGCTCTTGTTGTGTTGTGGGGTTTTTTGTTTGTTTTGTTTTTGCATTTTATGTTTTTTTGTTGTTTTTGTTTGTTTTGTTTTGTTGTGTTTTTTGTTCGGTTTGGTTTTTGCATTTTTTTTATGTGTGTTTTTTGCTTGTTTTGGTTTGTTTTGTTGTGGTTTTTTTTTGTTTGTGTGTTTTTTGTTTTGTTTTGTAAAAGGTAAACTCACTCACGAATATGGAAAAGTAATTACAAAGAAAAATTTGTGACAAAAAGATTATGACAAAGAACTATGCACCAATATGAAGCAGACAAAAAGGATATATTTTGGTTTTCGTTTTGCTTTTTTTGCATTTTATTATGCTTTTTCGTTTTGTTTTTGTTTTGTTTAGTTTTTGTTGGTTGTTGTTGTGTTTTTTGTTTGGTTTTGGTTGATGTTTTGTTGGTTTTTTGTTGTTTGTTTTGTTTTGGTTTGCTTTGGTTTGCTTTTGTTTTGTTGTGTTTTTTGTTTGGTTTGGTTTTTGCATGTTTTTGTGTTTTTTTGTTTGTTTGTTTTGTTTTGTACAAAAATGTATGACAAAAAGATTATGACAAAGAAGCATGCACCAATATTAAGCAGACAAAAAGGATATATTTTGTTTTCTGTTTTGCTTTTGCTTTTTTGCATTTTTTATTCTTTTTTGTTTTGGTTTGTTTTGTTTTGCTTTGCTTTTGTTGTGTTTTACTTTTTTTTTTGTTTTTTTTTTGGTTTGATGTTTTGTTGTTGTTTGTTTTGTTTTGTTTTGCTTTGCTTTGCTTTTGTTGTGTTTTACATTTTTTGTGGTTTTTGCTTATTTTGGTTTGTTTTGTTGAGTTTTTGTTGTTGTTGTTTTGTTTTTTGTGCTTTGTTTCGTTTTGTTTTGTTTTGTTTTGTACAAGGTAAACTTATTTGGGCAATATAGAAAAGTGATTACAAACAAAAATTTATGGCAAAAAGATTGCCAATCCATGATGTAAAAAGATGGAAGCATGTGAGAAAGCATGTTTGGACAGGGGTGCCTGCAGGGTTTCATCTGAGGGTATCCAAACAGGGAACATGTTTTTGCAAAAAAAAAGAAAAAAAAAAAACACTGAAAAGCTCATATGTGCTAAAAATTCAACTCTGAGAGAAATTTAAATTTTCTAGCATTCTAACTATTACAAAGTTATATAATATATATATAAGACTTGTATATATATATATATAAGACGTGAGACTCAAATGATTAATGAGAGCAATGGTCTTTATACGTTTTAAAACACAAAAACGGCTAATAGCCAGGAAATGGTTAAAGACATCCATCTAGTGCATGTTCACATAGAAAAACAACTAAAAAAAACAGAGTAGGAGGACACAAAACACTCTCTGTGTGCATGGCCACTTATTCACATGACACAGCAGTAGCTGAATTTTCTCATTTATCTCTCAGAAAGAAGGCTTTTGTTTCAATTGTTAGTAGGTGAATATCCACTTCATCCAGCGCTGTTTGTTCTCTGTTTCCTTAAAAATCTTGATACTCTCTGTTTTACTGACAGACAATGTACTTTTAGATGATTCAAAGAGAGAGTGTGAATGTGAATCAATTTAGGATGCTTTTTTGAAAGCCCATTTGGCCAATTCACTAAAAAAAAAGAACTGACTCAAAAGAATGAATAATTCACAAATGATTGACATGGCTGTTTCAGTCAACAGAAATAAGACAAACACATAAGAACTGCTAAAAAATAAAGCGTTTCTCAGATCAGTCATAGCGTTAATGGGGCATAATGCATTTGCATGTACAGCTGAAGTCAAAAGTTTACATACTTTTACATATTCTTTTACCAAAATAAGAGGGATCATATAAAATGCATGTTATTTTTTATTCAGTACTGTCCTGAATAAGATATTACACATAAAAGACATTTACATATAGTCCACAAGAGAAAATAATAGTTGAATTTATAAAAATGACCATGTTCAAAAATGTACATCCCCTTGATTCTTAAAGGGATAGTTCACCCAAAAATGAAAATTTGATGTTTATCTGTTTACCCCCAGAGCATCCAAGATGTGACTTTGTTTCTTCAGTAGAACACAAACGAAGATTTTTAACTCAAACCATTGCAGTCTGTCAATATAATGGCAGTCAATGGTTTTTTAGAGTCAAAAAACACATACACAGACAAAACCATATTAAACCCTGCGGCTCGTGATGATACATTGAGGTGTTAAGACACAAAACAGTTGGTCTGTGCAAGAAACTGAACAGTATTTATATAATTTTTTACCTCTGATCCACCACAATGTCCAACTGCCCTGAGCATGTTTACAACAGCCGGTGCATGCTCTGGCATAGTAGACGCATACGCGAAAGCGATCTGTCGCGCGTATACATCACTCATTGTTTACACAGTGCAGATATTGTGGGTACAGCGGCTACTAAAATGGTATTTACTTGTGCTTATCCTGATTGTTGCAACCTATTAAAAACTAAAAGATTACATTTGCTTGCGTGAACTCATCTGGGACTGTTGACTTTTCACTGACTCCCAACTTCTCAGCCTGATCAACTAAAGTTATGGTTGCTTGCTCTTGTACGTATGCCAGAGCACGTTGACGCATCACGCGCCGGCTGTTGTGAACGCGCTCAGGACAGTTGGACATTGGTTGGATCAGAGGTAAAAAATGATATAAATACTGTTCAGTTTCTTGCACAGACCAATTGTTTCGTGTCTTAACACCTCAATGTATTGTCACAAGCCACATGGTTTGACTCTCAAAGCTGTGGATCCCATTGACTGCCATTATATGACTGACAGACTGCAACGGTTTGAGTTTAAAATCTTTCTTTGTGCTCTACTGAAGAAACAAAGTCACCTAGATCTTAGACGCACAGGGGGTAAGTAGATAATCATCACATTTTCATTTTTGGGTGAACTATCCATTTAATACTGTGTTGTTACCTGAATGATCTACAGCTGTGTTTTTATTGTGATAGTTGTTCATGAGTCCCTTGTTTGTCCTGAACAGTTAACTTGTCTGCTGTTCTTCAAAAGAATCCTTCAGGGCCCACAAATTCTTTGGTTTTCCAGCAGTTTTGTGTATTTGAACACTTTCCAGCAACAGCTGTATGATTTTCAGATCCATCTTTTCACACTGAGGACAACTGAGGGACTCATATGCAACTATTACAGAAGCTTCAAACACTCACTGATGCTTCAGAAGGAAAAACGATGCATTAAAAGCCGGGGGTGAAAACTTTTGAACCGAATGAAGACGTGTAGGTTAAAAGGCGCTTTTGATATTATTTTCCTCTAAACCACTAGATGGCAGAAAAACGTGGCATAGCACGTTCCAAAACATCCGCTTTTTTAACATACACGTCCGATATTGGTTGATCCTTGACACGATCGCAGGCAGCAGAGCAAAGTCGATTCTGTGCTTACTTGATCTAATATTTGATGTTTTTAAAAAGTTGTAGATTTTAGTTGAAAATTATTAAATATGTCTTGACACAAATGTCTTCTTAATGATTTTCTTTTTTTTTTAAGATTGTAGTTTTTAAATGACAAAAGGATATGTAAAAGTATGGTATTTGGGTAAAAAGCACCCCTGCTGTTGGGGCTAAAAGGCACAATATTAACATGATAATTAACAGAAGGCTGACTTTTCCATTTGTTTTACATGACATTGTTAGATTCAGGTCTTAGAAATAATCACCATGTTTAGAATTAAACCATAAAAACATGCTATTAATCATATCATAGAATAAAATATATTTTGTTGTTACTACTGTAAATCTATATTAAATTATTATGGGATCTCCTTCAATGCTTTCAGAATCTTTACATTTTAAAATGATTTTGTTTCTGTATTTTAAAATATGTATTATATTAACATATTTTAATGACAGTATATTTATTGAACAAAAAATAATTATTTTATTTATCAAAATAAGCAGAAAATAGTACAGACTTTGTTAAAGTGATTGTTTTAAACAAGTATTAACATAAACATTATATTAAAAAAAGCATTATTTTAGTTAAAGTATTTGTATCAATACTGTGTGGCTTCCTCATAACATTTAACATTTTTTTTTAACAAAATAAACCACTTGTATGGTTTATTTTCACACAAAATATGTCGCTCCATAAATGTTCAATACAAACGTATGTATTTTTCTGCAATCATATTCTTATATTATCATAACCATATTCTATCACATTTTTTTCTTAAGGGGGTGCCTTTAGCCCCGCCGTACCCTACATTTTTCTTACTTTGCCTAAATATCTTTTTTTTTTTTTTTCATTTAGTACTGCCCTTCAGAAGCTACAAAAGATACTTACATGTTTCCCAGAGAACAAAATAAGTTAAATTTACCCTGATCTTCAGATTCAAAAAGTTTTCCATCCTTCTGAAGCATCTCGCGTAAAATAAAATAATGAACATTTTGCAGATTCTGCAAGGTGTATATAAACTTTTGACTTCAACTGAATGTGTGTTTTGTGAATTCTTGTTCTGAAATTGCTTATTTAGCACACTTTCTTCTTCTCCGTCCACAGAAAACCAAAAGGGACGTCAACAATTTCGACCAGGACTTCACCCGCGAGGAGCCGGTGCTCACCCCGGTGGAAGACGCCATTATCAAGCAGATCAACCAGGATGAATTCAAGGGCTTCTCTTACTTCGGCGAAGAGACCCTGTCCTAATACTAAAACCTCCATCTCCTGCGCTGTACTTGGCGCACATGTGCGCTGCGAACGCTGTGAACGCCCACGAGCTGATCGTAGACCATCATTTACCGAGAATCTGATGCTTTAATTTAAAAGTAGAGAGTTAGGCATTATAATCTTTCCTGCTGAACCCCAAAAAACGTACTCACACATTTGCACCGAATGAAACGGAGTCATGTTTATTTATTGTATGTAAAACACTTAAGGGAGCTCATGCGACATCACTAAAGCAGCTGGATAGAGCTCATTAGAAAGCCATTTCATGTTTCATTTCTCCTCCCATCATGCAGTGGTACACCTGGAGTCAATGCATTTACACTAGCACCGTTTTGAAATGCAAAAACCAAATGTAAAGAACAAGTGATTGTATTGCAGATGCTTATGAACGTGTGAATTGGGAGTTTGAAGCACTCAGCATTGGGATCTGATCACATGATGGTCTGATAGCCAGAGACAGTGATTGGACGGTACTGGGAAGGACTCAGAACTGCCTTTTATGAGACCATCGCACCGTTTCCATTTGAAACAGCAGTGTTGACGTATACGCAAGTCACCAAAACAAGTGTTGTGTGTGTGGAGGGTAAGGTTACAAAAGCACCCTCTTTAGTGTTTCATTGTGTGTGTGTGTGTTTTTTTCATTATATTACTGGATTGTTTTGTTGCTAGGATGTGGAAATTATTGGTTTCTCTACAATGCAACAAGACCTATCGTTATGAACGGGTCAGGACAGTAGCCAATCACGTCTCTACAATCTACAGTACGTACAAGTCCTGATTACCCTAAACATAAGCCTGTGAACTTTGAAAATAGACTAATCATCTACTGCATGGTTATGCCTATGATATTCTCGTGTATTATTAGACTATGAGAAACTGTTATGTGCAATATTCTCTGTGCGTGTGTGTTGGTTTAGCTTTTTATTTTTCCCCGTCACCATCTCACCTTCAATGTTTTCCACTGTTTCTTGCAGTCTGTCTATTTTGGTTTGGTTGCCAGGTCATGCGATATCCAGCACAGGTCCTTGATTTCATCTGCTACAGCCTCGGTATACTACAGTTAGACAAGACACAAAATATTAAGCTTCTGTGGCAAAAAAAAGAGAGGAAAATACATATAAATGATCTTCCATTCTAAATATAGCACAACTGAAGTATCCTAGAGTTTCTTCTAATATGAAAGCTGTAACAGTGACGCAAGCAAGACTAGTTACATTTATCAAGAAAATCCGGTCCGTTTAATTAAGCATTTTTTAAATTACACCAGGCTTTAACATCAACATGAAATTGTTGATTTATCTGTAATAAAGAAAAAAAGTATTTGAAACAACTTTATCTTTCTGCTGAAGCCACCTTTTGCATACAGACATCTTGATTTTGCTGTGAAAACTCACTTTTCACAATACAATCAATTCTTGTTACATGATATTTATTTTCCGTGCCACTTTTTTTCTTATATATCAGATCACCAAAGTGAAAAGTGGGTTGTGAACAGTGTCTCTTGTTGAATTTGAGGCATTTACTTTTTCATGCACATTTGCCAGATCTGTTACTTTATTTTGAGTTCGATTTTTGGAATAATTTACCTGTCTGGCCTTATTTGTGCCATTCTGAACTGGCATCTGTTGGCTTGGATGGAGTCCACTAACAGGAAACTCTCACCTGCCAAACACCTGTGCCCTGACGGTAAATTTGCAAAGCTTTTTTATTTCGTTTCATCGTTTTTGAAATGACTCTACATAGGAAACACATTGACATGTTCAAGCTAAAGATGAAAGTACCTCTTTGGTTAAACGTGAATCTGTGTCTCACAAAGGAATACATATTTGTACATACAGAGGTACAGTGCATATTAATATAAGTTATATAAGTGTTTCATGTCACTGTAAGTATCATAAATGTGTATGTATTTCTTTTTTATTTTATTGTGCAGCTTCATATGTACAGTATGTCATAAGACATGAGTGTTTTTTTGGACATCTTTGCCATTAGTCACTGTCATGTCATTATTCGCATTTTACTGTGTGCCAAATGTACTGTTCTCAAAGGATGTGAATGTGCATTGTTTGGTTTGTAACCTATTAAATAAGATGTCAGAAATGAACCAACTGATTGTCTCCAAATTAGTCTCCAAACGCACAGTACTGTAGTTGAGACAAAGTTTTTTTAAGAATTTAAGTGCATGCTTTGTATTTGTACAGAATGCTGGAGAAGACAGTAGTGGTTGCTTCTGATGTAATTAGATTGCAATTTAGGGCATTGTAATTTATTCATTGTAAAATACACTAAAAAACTGAAAAATATTACTAAATTAACTGTAAGGGAAATAATGGGAAGAGCAAATAGTTAAGCATGAGAGAAATTAAAGGTTGAACTTTGGTCAAATATAAGGGTCAGCATGACCAAAACAAGAGTGAAGGATTAATCCTGTCACATGTGACCTTCTATTCTAGATGGAGGCTATAGATGTCCAAGGACATGAGAAAACACACATGCTTGTCATTTTGGGAATGCTCAGAACTTTCTGTAAATTGAATAATCTAAGTGGAACAGTTCTAACTGAAGTGAAAACTGTATTGTGCCGTATATTAAGAACAAATTATTGAGGATAGGACAAAATAGTTGTTCAGGGAAAATATAATAGTCTTAAAAAATTACATATATACATACTATGACGCGCCAAACAGGAAATAATTATATAAAGTCTGAATATATAAAGGTCAAAAGTTTACATACACCTTGCAAAATCTGCAAAATGTTAATTATTTTACATTAACAAGAGGGATCATACAAAATGTGTTATTTTTTATTTAGTACTGACCTGAATAAGATATTTTACAATTTCATAATAGACATTTGCATATAGTCCACAATAGAAAATAATAGTTGAATTTATAAAAAAGACCCCGTTGAAAAGTTTACATACACTTGATTCTTAATACTGTGTTGTTACCTGAATGATCCACAGATGTGTTTTTTTTTTTGTTTTGTTTAGTGACAATTGTTCATGAGTCCCTTGTTTGCCCTGAACAGTTAAACTGCCCGCTGTTTAGAAAAATCCTTCAGGTCCCACAAATTCTTTGGTTTTTCAGCAGTTTTGTGTATTTGAACCGTTTCCAACAATGACTGTTCGATTTTGAGATCCATCTTTTCACACTGAGGACAACTGAGGGGCTCATATGCAGCTATTGCAGAAGGTTCAAACGCTCTCTGATGCTCCAGAAGGAAAACGATACAAAAGTCGGGGGGTGAAAACTTCCTAAATTTGAATATCAGGGTAAATGTAACTTATTTTGGGAAACGTATAAGTATCTTCTGTAGCTTCTGAAGGGCAGTACTAAATGAAAAAATATGATATTTAGGCAACATAAAAAAATGTACATCTTTATTCTGTTCAGAAGTTTACACCCCTGGCTTTTAATGCATCGTTTTTCCTTCTGGAGCATCAGTGAGTGTTTGAACTTTCTGTAATAATTGCATATGAGTCCCTCAGTTGTCCTCAGTGTGAAAAGATGGATCTCAAAATCATACAGTCATTGTTGGAAAGGGTTCAAATACACAAAAATGCTAAAAAACCATAGAAATTGTGGGACCTGAAGGATTTTTTTGCAGAACAGCAGACAGTTTAGCTGTTCAGGACAAACAAGGGACTGAAGAACAACTATCATTAAACAAAAAAACAGCTGTGGATCATTCAGGTAACAACACAGTATTAAGAATCAAGTGTATGTAAACTTTTGAACAGGGTCATTTTTATAAACTCAACTATTATTTTCTCTTGTAAACATCTTTTATGTGAAATATCTTATTCAGGTCAGTACTAAATAAAAAATAACATGCATTTTGTATGATCCCTCTTATTTTGGTAAAAATAAGAAAATTTGCAGATTCTGCACAGTGTATGTAAACTTTTGACCTCAACTGTAAATGTACATTTTTTTAATATATATATAAATGTAAATCGTGAATATATAGTTATAATGCTAAAAATATAATTGTAAAAATCCTGAATATGTACATGCAGATTTTTTTTTTTTTTTTAATTTAAAATTAAAACATTATGCCTATACAAGTATCAGTGCAGATACTGTACTATATTAATTATTGTAAGTTAATATCACTTATCTAAACCAAAAGGAGTATGAAAAAAGGCCTCTAGATGAAAAAAGGCTGGTGATGCCAAAAGATCCTCATGGTCAGTGATGGTGTTAATACCCTGCTTTCTAGACTATTCAGCATGGCTGAGATGGCTGAAACATGATCTGTTTACAAGTACTGATTATATTGAGACAATAGCAGCAGCATATGATAGACCAGGGGTGCTCAACCCTGTTCCTGGAGATCTACCTTCCTGCAGAGTTTAGCTCCAACCCTGATCAAACACACCTGTCTGTAATTATCAAGTGCTCCTTTAGATCCTAATTAGTTGGTTCAGATGTCTTTGATCAGGGTTGGAGCTGAACTCTGCAGGAAAGTAGATCTCCAGGAACAGGGTTGAGCATCCCTGTGATAGACAGTAATAATTACAGTAACACTTTTGAATGGGGAGCACATGTTCACTATTAACTAAGAGTTTTCCCTGAACAAACTCCTTATTTGCTGCTTAGTAAATTAGTTGTTAAGTTATTTGGTAGGATTAAGGGATCTTAAAATATGATCATGCAGAATAAGGCATTAAGGCAAGACACTGCAGGTGAATAGGGTAAAAAATAAACAAATAAATAAATAATAGTTAATGCCTTACCCAGTTGATTGATTACACTAATAATTGCAAACATTTTTTGTATTACAAGTTTTCTAAAATGTTAGGTTTAAATATGCAAATGAGGCATTATTTAATGAAATATGTGATAATTTGCATACTTTCTAGTACCTAAATCTAAACACTGGATGAAGTGAGTTTCAAAATTCTTGCTTATTTTTTTTTTATTTTTTTTGACATATTAGAGTTTTTACAGAGGGAATTTTGGGTTTCTCATTTTTGTTTCTCTTAGAATAGACAGAAAACAATATATTTTCACAGTTTTTGGGGGGAATAAAATGTTGTATATAATCAAGCAAATTATATATGAACAAAGACCTCTGTAAAAACCTTCAGGATATAGACAAGAATAAAATATAAAGTTTGATGTGTGTAAGTGCTACTAAAGTGAAGCTTTATGGCAGTGTAGGAGAAAAAAAATAATTTTGAGAAATTGAAATCTACTGACACAAATAGATAAAGTGCTGTAAAAGAAACACTTAACAGTGTCGTTTGGATGTTTTCTTTCCGTCTGAAAAAAAAAAAACACTTAATGACATAAAAAGTCCAAAATCTCAAACTTGACAGGTGCATGAAAAAACTGTTTTTGCCTACAGTGTCTCCCCTTAATATGTGCTTTACAAGTACTAAAAAAAAGCTAATATGCTAATAATAGGCATGCTAATAAGCAACTAGTTAATAGTGAAAATTGTTCTTTAAAATAAAGTGTTACCAAAAGGAATAAGACCCTATGTCTACTGACTTGCATAATAATAAAGATATATTTTTATATTGAGATGTAGATTATATATTCAAATTTGCATTTTATATATTCAAGATTTATAAATATGCATTCTGATTTAGAATTATATAGTCAGAAAAACAGCTATTGACACTTTACATTTATATATTCAAACTTATAACTACATGGTCGAATTTACTTCTATTTATTAAGATTTCAATATAGATTTACTTATATTCATGATTTACATTAATATATTCTGATTTACTTCTACATATTCATGATTTACATTTATACATTCTGATTTACTTCTATATATTCAAACTTACAACTATTCTGATTTACATTCATATGTTCTGATTTACTTTTACATATTCACAATTTACATTTATATATTCAGACTTCATATAATTATTTCCTGTTTGATTATCTATCTATCTATGAATTGATAGCAGATCATCCTAGATGGAACATTTAAGATCTACAAACTACATACACTATCCGTAAAAAGTTTAGGGTTAGTAGAGAAAAGAAAAGAAAAGAAAAGAGTACTTTAATTTAACAGAGATGCATTTAGTTGACCAAAAGTGACAGAAAAGACATTTATAATGTTACAAAAGCTTTCCATTTCAAATAAACGCTTTTTTAAATTGTCATCAAAGAATATTAAAACAGTGTCATGATTTCCACAAAGTATTAATCATCAAAAACTTCTTAACACTTATAATAAAAAACATTATTAATAATAACTGAACACCAAATCAACATAATGATTTATGGATTATGTGGCGCTGAAGACTAGAATAATGACTGCTTAAAATTATATTTTAAAATATATTAAAATAGACAAATAGAGTTATTTTAAACTGTAGAAATATTTTACACTTTATTTATTTATTTGTTTGTTTATTCAACAACTTCTCAACACTTATAATAAAAAACATTATTAATAATAACTGAACACCAAATCAACATAATGATTCATGGATTATGTGGCACTGAAGACTGGAATAATGACTGCTTAAAATTATATTTTAAAATATATTAAAAATAGACAAATAGAGTTATTTTAAACTGCAAAAATATTTTACACTTTTACACTACATTTATTTATTTATTTATTTATTCAACAACTTTTCACCACTTATAATAAAAAAACATTATTAATAATAACTGAAGACCAAATCAACATAATGATTTATGGATTATGTGGTGCTGAAGACTAGAATAATGAAATATTAAAAATAGACAGAGTTATTTTAAACTGCAATAATATTTCACACTTCATTTATTTATTTGTTTATTTATTCATTTGAGCATAAAAAAAAAAAAATCAAAAACTTTTCCAAATGTTTCACTGTTAGTGTATTTATAGATTCATGAGCATATAAATCATCTTTAACCTTGATCTGTTCAAATTCACTTCCAGGCTGTAATACACTACACATATTTTGCACAGATTTTGCCCCAGATTACCATGTGGAGAGACAAGTCTACTCAACGCTAGTTGCTTAAAGTCAGAGCCAGTCTGCAGACTGATATCTGCAGATATTTTACTACCTTTATGTTTGCGGTCCCAGAGACACCAAAACAATAATTCAGTTAACCTATTATTATTTTCTCTTCAGATTATTTTAATATGTTCCTCTGACCAAGTAAAAACCCATTAAGAAAAATATTTTTGAAGCTACATACATTGTATGTTGTGTGTTGTGTATCTTTTGCCAAAAAGATTACAATATGAGTTTTAATAGTGAAATAGTGATGCTAAATGTGAAATAATTAATAATAAATAATGATTTTAACGGTGAAATAGTGATGTTAAAATAGAGATGCTGTTACATTAAGGGTAAAAACAGGCCTAAAACAATTTTGCTTCTCAGGAAAGACATACAATGTCTTAATTAACCAACGTACCAATGTTTCAATTATTACGTGTGTCCCCCATCCCTGAATGTTTTTCATTAGCCTATTAGCTTACATGTCTTGTCCACTCAGTCCTGCTCAAGAGACATGCCATCTTGCAGAGTTCGTAGCCACAATCATGTTGCTGCTATTTTCAACTAAACCACGATACTTAACTGATTAAAATGAGTTTGATTAGAGTTTGACCAGCTTTTGGAAAAGAGCAAAGCACATAACGCAGGAGCGAATGTCCTGTCAGCGCTGACGGTGGGCGGTTCCCAGCGGCGGCTCCAGCCAATCAGAGAGCTGTAATTGATTGCTCAGCTGTCAAGCGTCCTTCAGTGCGGCGCTGCGGTCTGTGAACTTCACTGACCGCAAAACAAGCGAGAAACTCCCTCACCGCAACGAGTCCCACCGCGCTTGGATTTTACAAAAGTGGGAGACTGTACAATCCTTGGCAGTGTTCCGAGACTGTACAGTCACTTTTGCCGTGCTGGTGGACTTTATTGTATTTCACGATCAATTGTGCGTCCTTTTCAGTTATTAACGCGAGCGTTCGCGGTGGTTTGGAGTGTGTGCTGTTTGCACAAAGATAGGACTGCTGTTGAACTGCGGGAATTACAAGGGGACAGAGATGACAGCCGAGAAAGAGAAGAAGAGGTAAGTTCAGCGGGCTGTGAGTAATATTCCCTGTGCTGTAAACACCTCAACTGTTGCGCGCAGTTCATTTTCATGGAGCCGCAGCAACAAGTGAATCTCTGTGTAAAACTCAAACGCGCTGCCGCGGTTCAAAGGCACAGACGCTCACTGCTTACTTTACTGCGGACAACTACACGAAAGAAAGAATGTCATATGTTTTTTTTGACATGTTAAGACTAAAAATGGTGCTTCTTGTTAATATTATGTAGGCTATGAATCAACTACTATGCCTGAGTTACTGCAAGTAGACATTTTAAATATTTCCTTACTGATAATTGAAATTTGTAGGAATGTGAGAGAACGTCATGAAATTTTATTTTAATTATTTATATTTTATTATATTTATTTATGGATCTATTTATTTATTTCTTTTCAGAAAAAAAAAAATATATAGTCCTGTGCTGAAATCTGCTGAAAACATGTTTTTTTTTTTTAATGTAGCTAAAATATAATTTTTAAATAGAATTGTTGATATTCTGTATTTTATATGTGTCACTAAGCTTTTATAATAGTAATGATAATTATTATTATTATTATTATTAATTCCTATTATTATATATTATTGTCTGAAATTGTTAATAATAGTACATTGTAAAAATATTTACATCATTATATTAAAACAAAATTGAGTTTTTTTTTTCTCTTTTTAACTTACTGAATTTGTGGCATTTCTACTCAATTTTATGAGTTTAATTAAATTGTCTTTGTTACTAAACTCAAAGTGGTTGAAACAGCAGTTTGTGACTTTGGAAAGACTTTGATTTTTGAGGCACCAATTTTTAAGGTAGCACCACATTTAAGGTAGCAGTTAAACTTATTTAAAAGTTTAAGCTATAGTGGGTTAAAGTGTATTACAGCGAACAAAATATACACTACCATCAAAAGGTTTTGAACAGTAAGGTTTTAAAGAAGTCTCTTCTGCTCAGAAAGCCTGCATTTATTAGATCTAAAGTACAGCAAAAACTTCTGAAATATTTTTACTATTTAAAATAACTGTTTTCTATTTGATTATATTTTAAAATATAATTTATTTCTGTGATCAAAGCTAAATTTTCAGGACCATTGCTCGTTTTCAGTGTCACATGAAGAAATCATTCTAAGATGTAGATTTGCATAGAAATGATAGAAATTAATGATTTTATTTAGCAAGGATGCTTTAAATTGATCAAAAGTAATATTAAAGACATTTATAAGGTTACAAAAGAACTTTCTATTCATCAAAAAAAATCTACTCAGCTGTTTTCAACATAATAATAAATGTTTTTATGAGCAGCAAATTAGAATATTAGAATCATTTCTGAAGGATCATGTGACTGGAGTAATGATGATAAAAAAATTCAGCTTTCAAATCACAGGAATAAATTATGTTTTAACATATGTTCAAACAGAAAAGTTATTTTAAATAATAAAAATATTAAAAAATTGTTCTGTTTTTGCAGTACCTTGGATCAAATAAATGCAGGCTTGGTGAGCAGAAGAGACTTCTTTAAAAAACATTAAAAATCTTACTGTTCAAAAACTTTTGACTGGTAGTGTAGACAGTTTTTATTGAACACACACTTATTAGATAGCATGCTAATAGGCTATAAAATGAGCTGTACATACATAGCCTGGAAAACATTGTCAACTTTGAGACGTCATGTATATCTGTGAAGATTAAAGAGTACTAATGAGAGAATAATAGAGAATGTGTTTGTGTGCGTGTGTAACAGCCCCTAAAGCGCCTTGAAGTCTGCCTCATCCTCGTGACAGTTCTTCCCTAACAAGCTTTCTGCCCCTTATCTGATGAATCTCAGAGTGGCAGAACGTAACCAAACATTGCTACTAAACTCAAATGAAAACGAATGTATCTCTACAGGAGCGAGTTCTGATTCAGAAAGGGTGCAAAACCTTTAACCTCAAGACACAAGACTGTGATCCTACCAGTCACCGGTCACAGACTATGAGACATGTAAGATAAAACACAAGGGGCCAAGAAAGGATGTGTTTATGTGTAGGTGTGCAAGTATGTATTTGTTTCTGTCTGTCTATACTGAACCCATATGTTTTGGTGGTTTACTGTTGGTAGCAGAGAGATTAGATCAACCCCGACATGTTTTATATATATTATGGAATGTTTGTATTCATGCATGTTGTGTAAGATAGATAGAGCCCCCTTTTTTGGCCCCATGTGTATATCATGAGCTTTAGAAGAATATAGTGATGCACCGAAATGAATTTTTACCGAAACACCAAAACTTTCGTTTTTACTCTTTTTTTTTTTTTACATTTTCATATAGCTGAAAACTTAAACTGAAAATAGTGTTTATTTACTAATCAATGAATCCAATCCATCAGAAAAGTGTTGATTAAACATCACCGTTTCAGCCCTCCAAAATTGTTTCAAATGTAACTCTCAATCATTTCAGTTGCCAAAAAGTTGGTGCATCACTAATATGGTTTATCAGAAGCGCAATTATGTGCTGTTTCCAACTACAAGGCACAACTAAATTAAGCAAACCTCTAATGAAGTAATTGGTAAAGTAGTCATCAAGTATTTGTGCGCTTCTCAGTAGGACTGAATTGATTGCTGTACCGTTATAATTCATGCAGGGTGGCTTTTTGATAGTCATTGCGGGCTCTTTTTGCTCATCATTTGTTGTAGTTCTCCATTACGTCACCCTGAATCATCAGGCTTTGTCTTTGGTTCGTTTTGTGCCTGAGTTCGCAAACGGTGCAGTGGCTCATTTGCGAAGAGAAAGGCTGTGTTTTGTGATGGGCTCTTGTTAGCTCCCTCAGGCTGAGAGCTGGCCATTAGCTTGATGTAACTTGTGCACATGTTTCAGAGCATTGTTCTGTGCTCTACTGCAGCATAACCACTTACCTGCACCTAGTTACCTAACCCCAGATTGGCGTCTAAGAGCCAGATTTACTAAACGGTGCCAATTAGCATGAGACCGCCATTCCATTAAAGCCACAAAAATAACTGTCTTTATGCCTTATCATAGCTAGTTTTTCACTGCGTGTCTTTAGTGCAATGTGACGGCAGTTTTTAACACCAAAAGAGGGCTCGTCTGGCACAAGCTACTGTATAAGTGAATGTTGCCCTAAAACTCTTCATGCAAAAAAGAAAGTTGTTCACCTTGTTATTGACAACTCATAAATGTTGAACTCATGAACCTGCAAAAACATATAAAAAACAAATGTCATTTTAGCTTGCTCCTACAAGTCTTTGAGCTCTTTGATTGTGACTCATGCTTCACGGTACTCGTTCACGAGCGCTTTGCATTGCAAACGCAATGCTGAACCAGGTGAGCTATTGAGCACGTTTACGACGTTAGAGAAGACTTATAGATTTGATTACATGATGCAAACATCAAAATGTATTTCTTTACAAATCGCACACTGTGGTAAATGTGTTTTTAGGTTAAAACTTCATATTGTGCAAGGAGCTTAGTCTTTATTGTCTGCCCCTGTAATCGTAATGTGTATGAAAGGGAATAAAAGTTGTTTTACTAGTGTTCATTTCAGCTGGAAACTGTAGTGAATTGTATGTATTGGTATGTTTTTGGATGTTTGCTGAAGTGTAGATAGAGGCACTTTTTCCAAGAGCCTCAAAGGTTGGTTGTGTTCCATCACTTACAGTTTCTGGGCATCGCTTTGAGTAGTTTCAGGGGTCTCGGAGCATTTCGCAAGACCTTTGGCTTGTACTGCACTGTTAGTGAACTTTCTAAATGAATTCAGGCCATAAATTTGTTTATAACATCATTTGTGAAAGCAAAAATACTTGCAGTTCTTATAATACAAAATATATTTGGCCATTACAGGCATAAAAAAATTGGAATTGGTAAGATTTATTTATTTATTTAATATTATACAAGCCAAAAATGACCTTTTCTATATTATTTTAAAATGTATTTATTTAATTTAGTTTATTTATAATGTATTTATTATGATTTATTCTTGTGATGCAAATCTGAACAGTAATATTGTGAAATTTAAAACAACTGTTTATATTTGAAAATATGGTCCCACTTTATATTAAGTGGCCTTAACTACTATGTAATTACATCAGAAAATAAGTACAATGTACTTATTGTACATTGTACTTGTTCATATTGTTCATATTGTATTGCAAAACACTTTTGCTGCAATTAAGGTTGGATACGGGTAAGGTTAGGGACAGGTTTGGTGGTATGGGTATGTTTAAGGGTGGGTTAAGGTGTAAGGGATGGGTCAACAGTGTAATTATAAATGTAATTACAGAAATTTTTCACAAATGTAATTACATGAAGGTATTTTTTTAAAAAATAAGTACAATGTAAAAACATGTATGTACACAATAAATGCAAGGTATCAAATGATTAATTTAAACATAAGCACATAGTAGTTAAGGCCACCTAATATAAAGTGGGATGGAAAATATTTTTAAATAATTATTTTTTTACCATATATATATTTTTTTTTTCAGCATGATTTGCTGCACAAGAAAAAAAAAATATTTTTATCAATGTTAACATTGCTGCAGTTCTGCTGCAATGATAACATATTTTTATGGAAACCATGATGCATTTTTTTTTTTTTTTGTAACGGTTTTGAAAATGTTTTAATGCATTTTTTATTTTTATGCACCCTTGTAAATAAAAGTATTTCTTAAAAAAATCCAATAATATTCATGATTAGCTGGCAATGATCCAAAGTACTAATGTTAGAAATAAATTAATCATGGAGTAGTCGACTAGTCAATACAAGTGCTACCTTTGGAGAACCATATACATTAAGTACTGTTATCTATAACCATTTTTCTGAGAATATAAAATTAAATAACAGTTTAGCATTTCTAATTTAAGTTTAAGGGAGAAAAAAAATGGTAAAGGCAACATGAGGCATCATTTGCACCCTTTTTTATTCACATTCATGATATAATGTGAAGTCTTTCAAAAACAGGAGACTCAATGACAAAAATGGACTTGTTCAGGAGTTCTAAAAAGTTGCTTATAAGGTAAATGTATGTATTTTTCTGCAGTTTATGCTGTGAATACATATTTGCAAAACGTATGTTTTTTTACCTTAGCAATATTTTATTTTATTTTATTTTATTTTATTTTATTTATTATTTTTTTATTATTTTATTTTATTTTATTTTTCAGTTCAAACTTTTATTTCAGACTTTGTTTCACTGAGTCAAACTCGTTTGTGCAATTACTCAGCCTGACGGAAGCCTCACATTGTTCATTTATCAGGACATTTTAGTAAAAATATATGTAAAAGCATATTGCTGTTTATCAGTATATGTTGACATATATATATATATATATATATATATGTGCATATATATGTATATATAAATATATACAATATTTAAAATAGTGAAATGATGTTCCCCTGAAAATCAATATTTAAACCTTTTCAAGAGTCTTTACATTGACATATTTATCAAATATCATCAAAAAGGCTCCAAGGTTTACCACTTGCTTTCTGGCTTTTCCTGTTTGTGTCATTTGTAGGTATCAGCGATGGGCATTTAAGACCTTTGTTTTCATAGGAGAATCCAAGATATGAGACTTTGGTGGAGAAATTCAAAGAGCCTCCCAGCTGTAGGACTTGTCTAAACAGAAATGTGCAGTTTATTGTGACAGGATCTCTAGAGAGGGTCTGAATGGAGACTTCATAGTCCCACCCTCGGCTAATGGCAGGGGTGCGAGGCACTGCTCTCGGTCTGGGAGCTTATTTTCTCCATCTCTTTTTCTTGTTTTTCGCCGTCTTACTCCAGACTTTCTGCTCGCCTGTGATTCCGTATCTCTCCCATCTTCTCTTTCTTAAGGCATACTGATCTTTACCAGTGTTTTTCCACTCTTTGGCTCCTCCAGACCACTGTCTCCTGTCGCTTCCTGTTAGCTAACCCCATTCTTCCTCCTGCTGCATACTTCACTGTCACATCAAGTTCTAACATCAGCTGCTTCCAGATGAACTTTACTCTCATTACCCTTTTTTGGTCCCCATCACTTAACTACGTCATCGACAATCAAAGTAAACTTTGGCCTCGATTTCCTATAATTGCGTAGAACTCCTGAAAATTAGATCTATGAGTAAACGTGAGCTTGGCGGAAATTGAGCGTCATCTCAATTACCCGAATTCATTGCATAGCAAGTATTGTTTTTTTCCTTTTTTGTGTGTGTAAATTTGATATCAAGCAATATTGTTTTTAAAATCGATTTATATTTCCAGAGGAAGCATCATTTTATTGCAAGCAAAATGCAATAAAATCTGGCAATACAGTACATGGTGATAAAGAGCAATATTTATCTACATCTATTTTCATTAAAGCATTTAAATACATTAACAATGTGAGGCTTTTGCAGGGATTCTTTTTGAGAGTTTGATTCCTTGAAACAGTTTAAACTAAATGAATCAGACTTGGAAACTTAAAAACTTAAAGAAAAAAAAAAGCCTTCAAAAATGTAGCATATTTTTGGTATGAATAAAGTCAACATGAAATTAAAATTGTCCACTTTTTTTTTTTAGTTTAGGGCATCATCAGGTTTTGAAAATGTTGTAATTAATAAATATATTTTTGTAATTATAACTTATATGTTTAGTTGACTATACAGATTATTTAAGTGAATAATAACAATAATAATAATAATAAACTGTATTATCTAAATCTATAGATTATACATTTTAAAAAATATTAAATTATAATATATTTTATTCATATATTTTATTAGTAAACATGAATTAATAGATGTGAATTTTAGAATTTTGAAGTTATTTTTTTTATAAATTATACATTTAAAAAAATATATTTTAGATTTTATACATATATTTTATTAGTAAAATGTAGGCATGAATTTTGTAGGCTTTTTTATGGACTATACATGATAAAATATATATTTTGTTATATTTTATACATGTTTGTGTAGTAGTCAAATGTAGGCATATATTTTAGAATTTTGTAGTCCATTTTTTAAAAATAGATTATACATTTTAAAAATATATTTTGTTGTTGTTGTTGTTGTTGTTATTATTATTATTATTATTATTATTATTATTATTATTATTATTATTATTATACACTTGAATTCTGTAAATGTCCAATAGCAAATACGCAAAAATTTAATTCTGAGAAAGAAAGTGTATTCTTAATTTTATTTTCAATTTAGATTTTTTTTTTTGTTTGCTTTAGACACTGTAATTAGTAATCATTAGTTGCAGTGATTAAAAACATAACATGCACATTTAATATTAATATTTTTGTTATTTATGTAAATGTGTTTTTAGTTTTATAATCAAAATATTTTAATATAATATAATATAATATAGTGCTGTAAAAATAAGCATGGATTGAATTGAATGGTGTCTTTAAAGAATCATATGTGCTGGAACATTTGAGTGAGTGTTGTGTGCTGTGTCTCTATACGTGTATATATGTGTTGCGCTATGTCCGCCTTGGCGCTTTGCCGTCAGCATGACGTGGACTCCATCCATCGCTGTGATGTTTCCTCTCCTGGTCGAGAGGGTTGTGTCGACGATGGTTGTTTGGTTGAGTTTGAGAACATTCTGTTCCAAAGGATCAGAGATTAGCCTGGACCACATTGTTCTCTGTTTGTATTTAGCAAGATGCCAAAACGACAGGAAAACAGACTGTAAGCAAGCTTTGGTGTTTCTCATTAGAATAAAGTGCACCTGCACTTCACCTCTGCTACGTTATACATTAACAAAGCCAGTCTGCCATTGACATGAGGTGAATTTACATGTGGCCGGACACATGGTTTATATTGATAATGTGTTTACAACACATACTAAGCTTGGAGAAGGGTATTATTTATCTGTGTTGATGTGAACCCAGTTGAAAAAGACAAAATGCAATCCATCATCCAAATTATTACTCAACCTCATGTCATTTCAAATTGTGCAAAAAGTCCAAGCTGCTTGTTTCCATACATCGAAAATTGACCAGATCATCGATCTGTCATTTGACGTAACATTGTCTTCACTGATGTTATAAATTTATAAATCTATATAACTTTATATCTAAATGTGTACCGAGAGCAGCCAGAACAAAAACTTCTTCTCCTTTATTTCCAGTTTAACCAGATGAATTTGATTTAGAAACTAAAAATAAATAATGAAAAAATAAAATAAATAAATAAATAAAAAAACACAGTAGCTCTTTCATCAAGAAAATATTTGAAATTTTAAATAAAAAAGTGGAAACAAATAAAATGTTTACATTTATTTTAAACATTCTAAAATTTATGTCTACATTTACTAATAAAATGTATAACATTTTACAAAATATATTTTTTAAAAATGTATAAAAAATTACTACAAAATTCTAAAATTCATGCCTACATTTTACTAATAAAATATTTGTATAAACTGACAAAATATATATATTTTTAATTTATGATAAATTCAAAAATTGACTACAAATTCTAATATTCATGGCTACATTTTACTAATAAAATATATATGTATAAAATATTATGACATATATTTTTAACATTTATAATCTATAAAAAATGACTACAAAATTCTAAAATTCATGCCTACATTTTACTAATAAAATGTATGTATAAAAAAATTACTAAATATATTTTTAAAAATGAATAATCTCTCTGTCTGTCTCTCTCTATTTTTCTCTCTCTCTCTCTATATGAAGAGTTCAGATGCAAAAGCCTCTAAATCCATCTGACGTATTTCTTTCTGGCTACTTTGTATAGGTTTCTATGTAAGTACTGGTACTTCTGATTGGGCTGAGGCTGAAATTTAGCAAGTTTGAAGTAAAAGTCATTGATAGACGTGTAATATGTGTCGAGAGCATTCTCTCAGTATCATTATCTCATTTTTGACTGAGATGGCTTTAGCTGGTTTTGCATGTGAACTCTTCATATATATATATATATATATATATATGTGTGTGTGTGTGTGTGTGTGTGTGTGTGTGTGTGTGTGTGTGTATGTCATTTATTGGTTGAACCAATATATTAAAACATTTAGTAATTCTGAGTAATTTGAGTCCTGAGTAACATGCACACAAGTAATGTTATCAAAAGCAAAAAAACACTTTGTGTTTCAAAAATTGAAATCAGACCGGTTTAGAACAACATGAGGGTGAGAATGTGGTGACTGAATTTTTTTTTGTTTTTTTTTTTCTTTTTTAGACTAGGGTAGACTCTCCCTTTAAAGGGCAAAATGTAACTGGTGAGATGTGAAAAGCTTTGCAGCGCTGCACCTTGCACCCTGTTACCCATCAACTGTTCGCTCTGTTCACAAACACTCGAGGGCCTGGGGGTTTGTGTCTGGACTTTTAGCATCTGGCTGCTGTGTCCTAAAGCACAGAGCCGTTTGTTATGAAAATAGTTGTGTGACAGGACAGCAGATGGCTGCGGCCGACACTTCTACTTCTACCTGAGGCTACGCAGTGACATCTATTCTCCACTGACAATATGATTAAAATCAAGCAGAGAGACAAGTGAGGAGGTGGAGGTGTAATGACCCTGTCAATCCGAAATCAGTGACCAGTGAGGCCTGCCGTACTACATACCTGTTTTGACATTTAGTCAAACTGCTCTTCTTTCACACTATAAATGAAAGTTCTATCAACATTTTCCCTCATTTGATTCAAAACCTGGAAGATTTGTCAAAGTTGTTGAGTGTCCAAGTTGCTCTTTTCTGTTGATTTTTTTCTATGCTCATTTTTTGAAATTCATTCAAAAATGTTAGCTGAAAAAAATATTTAAAATATTTTTTTTTCAGTTAATGTTATTTTGTTTAAAGTAACAAATGTTTTATGTTGTTTGGTTTTCATTTTATTTCACAATTATTGTCTTTTTCAAGTCGTATATTAGATAAAAATTAAATGGGACAAACTCAAAGGAAAAGAAAAATTATTTCAGTCAGTTGAACCACTTCTAAATTAACGTACCAAAATTAGTTAAACTAAGACTGTTATAAAAATAAATCTAAATAGAAATAATTAAGCCAAAAATAACTCAATAATAAAAGCACATAACAATATTAAAACCTTAAACTTAAACACACATGAAAAACGAAAATCTAAAAAATAAAAGCTACATTTAAAATATTTATAAATGCATTTTACACAAGACATCAAAAGTTTAAATTATTCATGTTTTGTACAATACAGGGGTAATCTTAATTAGGTGAATTAACCCTTTAAATAGCAGATCGTGCCTTCATTTTTATATTTATTGGCTTGTCAGAGATGTAGTGTAGCAGTTAGTGCATATGATCTGACACAATGTGCTGTGGCACTTACACAAGATCCATCAAGATCTGTCTTGTGACATTTCCTGATTCCATTCTGCCTCTCTCTCCATCATTTCCTGTCTTCTACACTATCATCTGTAGTGAAGTGAGCTAAAATTAAACAATTAGTAAATTGCATCACAGGTTTGTTTGTATTGTAGTTTTTAAACCTGTTGTTGGTTGAATTCTTGACTCTTTCCCGAAAACATGATGATGCAGTGCAGTGTAAAACAGTCATTTCTGTTAAATGCCAATTGCTGCATAGACAAATATGCATGGTATGTGCTTTATAGGGATCATTTGAAGTTACGTCTCGCTTCATTCATGCACCATTAGTTTCTTGCAACTTTGAGTTTGAAAATAGTATGTTCTGATGCTGACTAAGATATGGTTCAGGTACAGGTTGTATAACACACTGTTACGCTCATGGGAGAATCAGTATTATGCATCAGGTCTCAAATATGTGGACCATGATGATTCATCGTGCAAGTCTAAAATTGCATCATTGCTCATTTATCTCATGCTCTAGGAATTCCTTGAAAAAACGCCGAACATAGAAAAGACCCGCATCCACAGACTCGGTGAAGTGATTTCATGCTCTGAGAGTGATTACTTTGAAAGATGTTGCTTTAAATTGGTAGTGCGACTTACTAGTGCTGGGCACTTCTGTATCATGTTTTGTTGTTGTTGTTGTTGTTGTTGTTGTTGTTTTTCGGACGGTTTCACGATTTATCACGGTTTTTCCCTGCCTGTGCCTTTATGTGAATCAGAATGCTTGAAACAATTTCAGAACCACTGCATTTTAATCACAATCTAAACAAACTTGCTACATGTAGCATAAGCAGTTTTTGATGTAAATTAGATTGTATAATTGAACATTCTGAAGCAAAAACTGAATGCTCTGACTTTTAGCTTTGTGAAATTATGCAACATAAATCACATCTGCACAAAACAAAAACAGCAGACGGGCTAAATGAGACGCAAATTTACTCTCTGACAGCAGGTGGCGCTTATGGGACAGCAGAGATACAGCGTTTCCTTGGTTACTGATGTAAACAAAGCAGCGGTGCGCTTTTAAATACTACATTCATATGCATTATACGGAGGTAAGATGAAAATACCATCTAACCTTTTCTGAAGACAGTTCCACTCAGAGATACATTTATATAAACCCCCACCCCAATTAAGTAGTTTTCACTCATGGTCAAGTGAGTTTGCTCTCCCTGCTACAGTATTTTCTCCTCTTTGTGTTCGTCTTCAGCATCTCTGGCCTCTGTTAATTACTGTTTACAGTTGGTTTATTTGCCCAGTTAAAGAATTAGCTGTGTGTGTGTGATATTAATAGTTATCCAACCATTAGTCAGCCAACCATGGTTTATTCTCCCATTTCAATACATGCTTCACAATTTTTAGGAATTTAATAATTATTACAAATGTGTTGTATTATTTATTTTATTTTATGCTAATTTAATCATAATATATAATCATCTGCAATTATATGAAAATAATTAAAATATAATTAAGTGTATTATATAATTACATGTTATAAATATATACACAAATATTGTTTAAATGTTTGGGGTCATTTATTTATTAATTTATTTAAATTTAAACAAATTGAATTAATACAATTGAATTAATTAAATTTTTCAAATAACCCTGAATAAAAAATGTAATCACACAGAAATTTCCACAGGAATATTAGGATATTGATCATAGCAAATTAGCACATTGATTTCTGAAGGATCATGTGACACTGAAGACTGGAGTAATGATGCTGAAAATTCAGTGCAATAAATTATTTTTTTAATATATTAAAATAGAAAATAGTTTTTTTGAAATGGTCATATTTCACTATATTTTTGTTTCAGATATAACATTTTAAATTTAAATAAGCTGTATTTACAGTTCCTGGAAGTCAGAAATCACAGACACTATTTTCTTTTTTTTTTATTATTATTATTATTTAAGCTTAATAATTAAGGAGAAAAGTTAAATAAAAAGTACACCAATTTCATATTATTTTTAAAGACATAAAATAAAAGTTAAGTATAAATAAATCAATAAATAAATGAAATTAGTTTAATAAAAAATGTTTTGTTTATTTTATTATTTGATGTTATATACAAAATATTATATTATTTGATGCAATTGATTTTTTTATAACTATATGAATTTATCTTGCATTTCTGCCACTGAATAAATAATAATAAAAAAAGGTAATTTGGACTTTTTATTTCACAATTCTGACTTTTTTTTCTCAGAGATGTGAGATATAAACTCATCACAGAATTGTGAAATATGAACTTGTAGTTCTGAGAACAGTCTTTTTTTTGTGCATTTATATCTCACAATTCTGAGAAAAAAAAGTCTGAATTGTGAGAGATAAACTCGTAATTGCAAGAAAAAAGTCAGTATTGTGATTTTATACAGTACTTTGCAATTCTGACTTTATAACTCGCAAATTGCACGTTTATATCTCACAATTCTGAGAAAAAAGTCAGAATTATGAGATAAAATGTTTTTATTTAGTGGCGGAAACAGGCTTCCATATGTATCAATATATTTATGTAGGCTGTTACTTGTGCGACACCGAAGCCGTTTTGGACAGTGAAGGTCAGCAGGTTCCTAGAGAGGCCCGCTCACTATGAGGCTGGAATAGCTGGGGGGGACAGCGCTTAATTTAGTGCATTTCACGCAAGGCAAATGAGCATTCTTCCAGTCATAGATAGCGTGTCATTGTTTGCATGCCTGAATAGGTCAAGACTGCTTAGTCAGGTTTTGTGTTTATGTTTATGGCCGCTCCCATGCCGTTATCATTAACACATCTGTGAGCGCGACGCCACCGGTCCACCTGTTCCTCTCACCTGCTAAACATAGTTCAGGTCAGTAGCTCCGTTAAGTTGGTTAATCTGTTTATTTGCGGCTTTGTTAGGATCCAAAAGCAGCTCATATTTCAGCTGCAGCTGCGTGACTTCAGGAATCTCATACAGGAGCTCATCTGTCAAACTGAAATAGATAACGTCCGCATGACAGGTTGACGTCTATCGCTCTTGCGTTAAATACTTTGAATTCTTGGTTGGGACGGTTCGGCAGCATGTGAATAGTTCTGTTGGATACTCTGCTTTGAGTTTCACTGTTTGTTTTTTGTTGTTCAGGTTGGGTTGGAATTCATGTTACTGTTTGCGCAAGTACAAAGGTGCAAGTGATATTACAAAGTGATCTCAAATAGAAAATAAACCCTGTTACTTGAAAATTAGAATGCATTGCTAACGCTTAGTTTTTAATAAATGGAGCCTAATTGTGGTTTAGGTGGACATTACGTCTTAAGGTGCCACTGCACTAAACTTGTTGCTTGAACTTCCATTTCCAGACATGTGAAGACAGGAAAGCGGAAACGCAATCATATGTAAGGAAGTTTTGTCTTGCTGTGACCTCATTTCAAGAAAATTATGTTTGACCAACAGGATTTTAACGTCACATATTGAATGTGCAATTACACAGAAATACTTTGACAGATTTCGCTCAGGTTTTTTTTTTTTTTTTTGAAAATTATTTTAAACATTTGTAATATTGTACATAATTTTGTCTTCTTAATATTGTTCTCTGCGTTTCAAGCAGGGACAGGAGAAATAGTTTCAACATCCTTACATATGTCAACAGTGTCAATTATGTTCAGTTTGTCTGAGATTGATTTGCAAAGTGCAGCATTTTTGCTTTTAGTGCAAACAGACATGTTACTTGTTGCATCATGCCTTCTTAACGTTGTTCAGATTGCTCCAGGTCTCTGAAGTGAACCAGTTACTCTTCTAGACTAGTATTATTTTACCTATGGACAGGTCTTGTTTATTAACCTTTTACAATGTAGCTGAAATTAATCCCAGTTACACTTCAAATGAGTGTCACTTATAAATGTATATAGTTTCATTAGCTGGGTTTCCATCCAAAGTTGGACAAAAGGACAAATGGACAAAAAAATGGACAAAACTGGAATAAAACTTTTGCGAATAAGTGCCGTTTCCATCCAATGACTCAGAGAACAAATTCGTCACTTCCTGATAAACTGACACTAAATATCACTAAGAAAAGTAGGACAAGCCACTGAATATAATCATTTTCATATATAATAAATTACTTGTGCCTCAGAGCAAGCAGACGAAACACAATAAAAGCGGTCATTGTTTACGGAGGTGTTTGGGAATGCAGTCGTGTGAGACAGTTGTGGGAGGCAATTATACAGAAATACTTTGATGACAGATATCATTTAAAAATAACCGTAACAACATTTCAGATGCTGTGCAACAAGATTGATCACTGGTTTGTCAGGTTATGCCGTCTCATAGTGCAAAGTCACATGACATTTTTGATGCACATAGAGGAATTAACTCAGTAAATGTGTTTCCATCTCCCCTTATTAACTGTTTTTTGCACATGTTAAAAACCACCTCAAGTGAGCGTAATTTCCTTTCGAAATTTGGTGTTTCCATCACTCATTTCTTATATAATTCAAAATGCACATAAAAACAGGGTGATGGAAACATAGCTATTGAATAAATATATAGATATAAGTTGATGAAATATGGCTTGATGAGACACATTTTACAGTGCCACTTTATATTAGGTGGCCTTAACTACTATGTACTTGCATCAAAAAATAAGTACAGTGTTCATATTGTATTGCAAAACACTTTTTGCTGCTATTAAGGTGGGATGCGGGTAAGGTTAGGGGCAGGTTTGGTGGTATGGGTATGTTTAAGGGTGGGTTAAGGTGTAAGGGATGGGTCAACAGTGTAATTATAAATGTAATTACAAAAATTAATTACAGATGTATTTACATGCAGGTATCTTTAAAAATCTAAGTAGAATGTAAAAACATGATTGTACACAATAAGTGCATTGTATCAAATGATTAATTTAAATGTAAATACATAGTAGTTAAGGCCACCTAATATAATTTTTTTTACTATTGATCATATTGCTATTGATACATTTTACTATTGATCATATTGCCATCATGACCATTGCCATCTTAACCATATTTAAGATCCCGTAATCCTACCCCATAACTAAACTTAACAACTATTAATAAGCAGCAAATCAGGAGTTTATTGAGGCAGATTCATAGTTAATAGTTCATTAATAGTGGAAATTGATCCCTAAACTAAAGTGAATAGTTGCCCAAGAAAAGAAAAAAAATTGCTGAAAATGTACTCGCTCTCAGGCCATCGAAGATGTAGTTGAGTTTGTATCTTCATTGGAACAGATTTGGAGAAATTTAGCATTACATCACTTGCTCACCACTGAATCCTCTGCAGTAAATGGGTGCCGTCAGAGTTCGAACAGCTGATTAAAAACATCACAAAAATCAACAAATAATCCTCACAACTCCAATTCATCAATTAACATTTTGTGAAGTGAAAATCTGCGTGTTTGTAAGAGAAAAAAAAAATCATTAAGACATATTTAACTTCAAACCTTTGCTTTCTGCTAAAATATGAGTCCTCTATCCTTATTGCTTTCTCCAATAAAAAAGGTTGTCTCATCTCAATCGGGAAATAAATATGCACAAATCAAGCACTGTTCTGATGAAGAAACAAACTCATCTGCATCTTGGATGGCCTGCAGTGTTATTAAAGGAGAAGTCCACTTCCAGAACAGCAATTTACAGATAAAGTACTCACCCCCTTGTCATCCAAGATGTTCATGTCTTTTTTTCTGTTTTTTTTTTTTTGAGTTAAACATTTCAGGATTTTTCTCCATATAATGGACTGATATGGTGCCCCAATTTTGAACTTCCAAAATGCCGTTTAAATGCAGCTTCAAACGATCCCAAATGTGGTTGTAAATGATCCCAGCCAAGGAAGCAGGGTCTTATCTAGCGAAACGATTGGTCATTTTCATTTTTAAAAATACAATTTAAATACTTTTTAATCTCGCTCGCGTTGTCTTGCTCTGCCTGAACTCTGTGTATTCTGGCTCAAGACAGTTAGGGTATGTAGAAAAACTCCAATCGTATTTTCTCCCCTCAAATTCAAAAATAATTTCAAAATCATCCTACATCACTGCAGAAGTACTGACCCAGTCTTTGCAAAGTGAACATGCAAAGAAGATCAAACACCCTTAACAGAAAAGGTAAAACAGCGATATAGGACGATTTTAAAGTTGAGGGAGAACATGAGAAACATAATTTTTTATGGCTGAAGAAAGAAAGACATGAACATTTTGGATGACAAGGGGGTGAGTTACATTACCTGTCAATTTTTGCTCCTTTAAACGTTCAGCAAATTTTTTTTTTTTTTTTAATTCATTTATTCCTTTAAGTTTCTTGTACTATTCAAATCTGAATGTGGTCTACAGTGACAGCAAAACATCTTACTAGCGGTAATAAATGGACCTTATTTCAGCTCGTTTCCTTTGAGCATTTCTTCATCTTAGCTGAAAGGATGTCATGGCAACCGAATGCATCGCAAGATGATTTCCTGAAATACATTTTAGTATTAAAGTATCAGCAAATCCTTCCAGTGGCAAGAAAACACCACCTCTCCTTTATATCTTCTTTACCACAAATGCTACTTATAAGTACCTAAAGTTTGCATACACTATTAGTACCTTTTGATTATGTACCACAGTTCGTGTATTGAGAACCATGAACAACAGTAGCTCATGAAAATAAGAACTGGTGATTTTTTTTTTTTTTTTTTTTTCTATTAGTTTTCAGTAAACGCTAAAACCTGACATCTGGTAAAATGAGTAAGAAAATGAAACTATCACCGTTTGCCATGTTTAGCACTCTTGACATGATGGGTTACATGTAATCTCTGGTGTGACAAAACCTCTGACAATAGCTATTCTTCAGGTCACTACCTGTTTTCCATTGTTGGTGGTGGTTTGGTCTTGAAGGGTTAAATAAGAGCCTGTAGACATCCGTGTCTGCTACAAAGAGTTCAGAGGGTTCACTAGACAGTTTTAGGCCCTGAATGAGCGCTGGATCTCCATTGTTTAATGTCCTGCAGTATCCTCTGGCTCCGTGCAACAACAATGCACTAGACTATCTGTACTTCAGACCTGAACATGTTCATCCAGAGAGCTCTACCTTTAGTCTAAAGGAGTGTATGAGGCACACATGCACAACATTTACTTTGAGTGCGGGGAGAAATGATTGAATGTATGGGCTACTTTTGTGGATGAGATTGTGTATGACACGCTTGTGCTAGCGGCATCTTTGTATTAAAGATGTTGAGTGGTGCATCGTGATCACTTATTCCAGCATTGGCTGAGTGATGGATCATCTTAGTCTGTAAAGTACTATGAAGCGACATTTTTATAAAAGATCTTCGGCCATTGAAACAAGTATTGACACAGTTTGCATCATATCTGCGCATTTGTCCTCTGCTGTCTTATTGGAAGCCGGACAGGAAAAGTGGACGTCAATCTCCTCAACACGGTCTCCATGGAAACCTGCCCAGTGCCTATTTATTTTCTTCTAAATAGGACAAGAGGAAGAGGGACAGGAGTATTGTTTCTGATATATTATGAAGAGCAATTTGTTTGTGACCTGGCAGAGGATCAAAATTAGGCCTTTTTTTGAAAAACAAATACATGCTAGGAGACACAACAGGGACTATAATGATTTATAGCTTGATTAATATTCATAGCATTCATAAAACAATGATTAATCCAGATTAAGCTGTTTCCACAGTAGTTTTGGGGTTTCTTTTTTTTTTTTCTTTTAACTGTCCTAAACTATATGGAAGACCGTTTCTGCCACTAAATGAAAAATGTTAAAAAAAAATTTCAACATTTTATTTCACAATTCTGACCTTTTTCTCGCAATTTTGAGTTTACAGAAGTGCAAGATATAAACTCACAATTGTGACTTTTTCTCAAAATTGTGTATATACTCACAATTGTGATTTTTCTTAAAATTGCGATGTAAACTCACAATTGTGACTTTTTTTTTCAGAAATTCAAGTAAAAACTCACAATTGTAACTTTTTTTCTCAGAATTTGTGACTTTTTTCTCAAAATTGTGTGTATAAACTCACAATTGTGACTTTTCTCAAAATTGTGAGTATAAACTCACAATTGTGACTTTTTTTCTCAGAATTGAGTATAAACTCACAATTGTCACTTTTTTTCTCAGAAATTCGAGTATAAACTCAAAATTGTGACTTTTTCTCAGAAATTCAAGTAAAAATTCACAACTGTAACTTTTTTTTTTCTCAGAATTTGTGACTTTTTTTCTCAGAAATTCGAGTATAAACTCACAATTGTGACTTTTTTTTCACAAATGTGATATAAAATCACAATTGTGACTTTTCTCAAAATTGTGAGTATAAACTCACAATTGTGACTTTTCTTAAAATTGCGATATAAACTCAATTGTGACTTTTTTTCTCAGAAATTCGGGTATAAACTTACAATTGTGACTTTTTTTCTCAGAATTGAGTATAAACTCACAATTGTCACTTTTTTTCTCAGAAATTCGAGTATAAACTCTCAATTGTGACTTTTTTTTCACAAATGTGATATAAAATCACAATTGTGACTTTTCTCAAAATTGTGAGTATAAACTCACAATTGTGACTTTTCTTAAAATTGTATATAAACTCAATTGTGACTTTTTTCTCAGAAATTGGTAGAACTTACAATTGTGACTTTTTCAGAATTGAGTATAAACTCACAATTGTCACTTTTTTCTCAGAAATTGAGTAAACTCTCAATTGGACTTTTTATCAGAAATTGGTATAAACTCACACTTGTGACTTTTTTCACAAATGTGAAAAATTACATATAAACTCACAATTGTGACTTTTCTTAAAATTGTATATAAACTCACAATTGTGACTTTTTTCTCAGAATTGAGTATAAACTCACAATTGTAGCTTTTTTCAGAAATTGGTATAAACTCACAATTGTGACTTTTAAAATTATGATATAAACTCACAATTGTGACTTTTTTTCTCAGAAATTCGAGTATAAACTCACAATTGTGACTTTTTTTTCACAAATGTGATATAAAATCACAATTGTGACTTTTCTTAAAATTGCGATATAAACTCACAATTGTGACTTTTTTTCTCAGAATTGAGTATAAACTCACAATTGTAGCTTTTTTTCTCAGAAATTCGAGTATAAACTCACAATTGTGACTTTTTTTTTCTCAGAATATAAACTCACAATTGTGACTTTTTTTTTCTCAGAAATTCGAGTATAAACTCACAATTGTGACTTTTTCTCAGAAATTCAAGTAAAAATTCACAACTGTAACTTTTTTTTTCTCAGAATTTGTGACTTTTTTTCTCAGAATTGTGTGTATAAACTCACAATTGTGACTTTTTTTCTCAGAAATTCGACTATAAACTCACAATTGGGACTTTTTTTTCTCAGAATTGAGTATAAAATCACAATTGACTTTTTTTCTCACAAATGTGATATAAACTCACAATTGTGACTTTTTTTCCCTCAGAATTATGATATAAACTCACAATTGTGACCTTTTTCTCATAAGTGCAATATAAACTCACAATTGTGTGTTTTTTTGTTTGTTTATTTTTTTTCCCCCTTAGAATTGTGAATAAAAACTCATCATTGTGAATTTTTTTTTGCAAGAAAAGTGTCATAATTGCGAGAGAACTGGCAATTACCTTTAATTTTTTATTCAGTGGCGGAAACAGGTTTCGATACTAACCTCAAAAATGGTCAAGAATAACTTGATTTGCTTTTCTGTGTACAACTAGCACTTTTGTTTGTCATTCTGAGTTCTCAAGCTTTTTTTTGGTCTCCTTAACTGACTTTATCTGTCCCATTTATTATTATACTAATTTTCTTTCATATTTAATTCTTTTGTTTTAGTTATTACATCACATGGCAGTTGTAGCAATAAATTCCACTGTCCTTAAATTATCACAATAAATTAATACAACTCAATTTGAAGATTTATCTCAACCTTCTAGTTTATTTATTTAGTTATTTTTGCTAATCTAATACCATTGGATTGATGTTGGATTGATGGATGATGATTTCTGAAAATCTGTAGTCAGAGTTTGCAACATTTAAAAAGATAAATAGAAACTTCTAATTTCAGTAAATAATGTCATGGAACAGATGTGTTCTAATTTGGGACAATATTTTTGTTTATTAAATCCAGGATGTAGCTATAAGTGATCGTTCCCATAAGCACTTGAACCAGCCAGGAATGTCCCACTTGAGATCTGGCATTGACCCGTCCGCTGCTGACAGCTCGGGCTGACTAGAATAAATGAAGCAATACAATGTTATGAGAGCTGCTTTTGCTGTGTCATTATTACTGTAAATTTATTAACCACTAATCCAGCAGACTGATTCTACTGTTATGTTGATCAAAAGACATAACTGTTTTGTTTTAAGGCAAAATGTATTTCTAAAAGGATATCTGTGTGCTTTTGTGTGTGTGTGTGAATTCATTCGCACCTGCCGAACACTGGCTCTTTCTCCATTGGCTCAGTTTTTGGGCCTGATGTCTGAATCTGCAAGAGTGACTGGAGTTGAATGAGAAAGACTGTCAAGGGCACAAAGAGACTGTTATTCTCTGAAACCTCACAAGAAATGATAAATGCATGTCTGTATTTGTATACAGCATTAGAAAATATCAGGGTGAGTCGTCAAAAGCATGTCAAGGTTAGCTAAAAAGCAAACAGAAAAAACTGTTAGTTATTACGGGTGAATAGCAAAAAATGTCAGAGCAGTGACTAGATTTTCTGGGGAAACACGAGAGTGAACAGTTTACCTTTATTTAGGTCTTTAAAAGCATTTCTTTGCCTTTTTGTCCTAAGTATTTGCACATTGCAGAGTACATTTTCAGTATTTTCTTAGACTTTATCACGCAACAAGTGCGTGGCTTTAATTAAGGCAATATTTCCATATTGTTGCATGTAGGTGCAGCTCAGAGCGGCGTAAGGAGAAATCTCGAGATGCGGCACGCTGCAGGCGCAGTAAGGAGACGGAGGTGTTTTATGAACTTGCCCGCCAGCTGCCTCTCCCACACAGCATCAGCTCACATCTGGATAAAGCGTCCATCATGAGACTGGCCATCAGCTACCTGCGGACACGCAAAATCCTCACCTCAGGTACACGCATCCAAATCCACGTGTGCGACTGGACTAGATTAAAAACACACAAACATATTAGATTATTAAATATAAAATATATACAAAAGTTTGGACATCACAGCATTGATTTGACATTGACAAAAACTGATTTTAGTTTTAGTGGTTTTGTTGATTTTAGTTTTTTTTAAGACAAAATATGATAGATTTTTAATAAATCCACCATTTATCATTTATTAGCCAAAACATAATGATAATTTTTATCTGCATTAGCCATAATTTTAATATTTGTGCATATGTGGTCTAACTTATCCACAAAATTATTATTATTATTATTATTATTATTATTATTATTATTATTATTATTGTTATTAATTTTTATTATTTAAAAAAATAAATAAATGCATTATTATTATAGCCATAATTTAAATATTTGTGCATCACATGTATTCCTTTACTATGTAGTCCAACTCATCCACATAAATAAAAAAATAAATAAGATGATGATGATGATGATGATTATTGTATATATTATTATAATTTTAATATTTGTGCATTACTTTGTGCAACAATAATAATAATAATAATAATTATTATTATTATTATTATTATTATTATTATTATTATTAATAATAATTACTAATAATTATATAATTTTCATAATTGTTGTGCATTACTTTGTGCAATAATAATAATAATAATAATAATAATAATAATAATGATAATAATAATAATAATAATAATAAATGTTATTATTATTTATTATTATTATTATTATTATTTCAATATTTGTGTATCCCTAGTACTGAAGATGTTCACATGCTTTTCCTTCACTATGTGGTCCAACTCATCCACAAAAATAAATAACATAAAATAGCAAAATTATTATTATTATTATTATTATTATTATTATTGTTGTTGTTGTTGTTGTTGTTGTTGTTGTTGGGCATTATAGCATAGATTTGGCAATATGGCATTGACAAAACCTATTTAATTTAGATTTTTAATATCTGCCATTCATCAGTTATGAGCCAAAGCATGAAAATATTGATAATTTTATGTTTCGGACATAATTTTAATATTTGTGCATCACTAGTTCAGAAAATGCCTTTACTTTACTATGTTACAACTTTTTATATGCTTAAATGTTTATTTACAAATGTAATTCCACGCATATAGATTACAAATGGTTTTAAACTAGATATAATATTCTACATTAAAATAATTATATTGTTTTGTAATATAAAATCAGTAAAGTACTATTTCCATAATCAAATCTGGTGGATAACAAAGCATAGAGCAAATACAGTGTTAATACAATGATTGGTGCTGCTGTCTATATAGTTATATTTGCAATTTGCTAAAGGTTATCACACGGGTGACTCCTCTGTTAGTACAACATCACAGACCATGCGACTCAGCTTGACGTCACGTCAAAGAAAGAGTCGTGTTGCAAATACACACCGTGCTGATAATCAAATTCTAAAGCTCTAGTTTGATCTCTTATCTGGGTTCACCATCATTAGCCCTGCACTGTTATGAGGAAATGTTTAGTCGTGATGTCAGACAGCATTAAAGTTACTGTTGTATTATACAAATGAGGAGGCGCTTTATGTGAGGACATAATTTCGTTAGTGAATATTGGACCTGCTGTAACGGTGTCTGGGTTAATTATGTTTAGCTGTAGGTGCTAATCTTATAAATCAAAGACAGCATGTGATGAATACAACAATTTAATGAAAACCTACAGAGTATGTTTAATAATGGATACGGCAAGCTTCAAGTAATATGAATGTGTCTGAGTGTTAAAGGGAGAGTTCACATAAAAATGATTTTCTTCTCTCATGTTGATCAAATGTTGATAAAACTAGATTGTGAATCAGGCTGTCAAGGTGTAAAAAGCACATCACAGCAGTATAAAATATCATAAAGTCTATAAAGTAGTATCACTGATATAATATAGCTTTTGTTAATATTTTGAATTCATTTTATTTATTTTTATTTATTTATTTATTAGTTTATATATATATATATATATATATATATATATATACACTGAATGAAAATGTGTGTGTGTGTGTGTGTGTTTATAAGATTCATTTTATGCAACATTTTCTTCCAAGAAGTGTTATTTTTGTGTTTGTTTGTTTGTTTTTATTTATTCTTATTTATTTTATTTAATTTTATTTTTATTTATTTATTTTATTTTTAAATAACCCCAACAAATACACATTAAAAAAAACCTAAATTTAATTCTAAATTTATTGATGAAAATATTTCCCTCTAATATTTTATCTATCTATCTATCTATCTATCTATCTATCTATCTATCTATCTATCTATCTCTTACTTTTTTAGTTTTTTTTATTATTTATTTATTTCATTTATTATTTCATTTTTATTTATTTTTTTTTAATTTTTTGTGAAAATCATTGGGAGGTTAGACAACACGAGAGTGAGTGTACAACGACCGAATGCTCCGCTCCAGATCTTGTGAAAGTTTCTTAGACCAGAACAGGTATTTTGAGAGGATGTGAGCGTGTTCGTATTGTTTGTGTGTCTTTATTATAAAATTAGACTCTCCGGAAGCTGGACAAAGGAGCCCCTGCATTCAACATTCCATTCTGTGTTTGCACAGACACTGTAAAGAGGACAGGGAACACAATTAGTACGCAGTCAGAACGCAGAATCCACCTCGGTTTGGAGCAACCGAAAGACTCGCGCTGTCGGACTTTAAGTGACATAACAGTCAAATGTTCATGTTCATGCAACATGCAAAATGGGAGGAGGGAGGGAGAGAGGGAGGGGAAAGAGACATTGAAAAGCAGCCCTGTCAGTATGAGATGGCACATCAGATAGTGTTATCAGCAGGTCTGTGAGCTCTGTGCTGGAAGCATGATTGGTGCTTTCTTTAAGGCTGGCGCTCTCCGTTTCAGGCCAGCCAAAACACAGGCCAGCCCTGGCGCCACACATCCATCCATCCCTCCTCCTCCTCCCGCCATCACCATAACTATGCTGAGGGTGCATGGGAAACACCTTTTATATAAGATCCATAGTTCCTGTGCACTGATGCTAACAGCTGATTCGTTCGCCCCCCGATTCGCTCTTTTCGTCTCTGGGCGGCTCGAAAAAGTATGTTATAAAACAATTATGGATGAGATGTAATCTCATTGAAATCAATGACTCACCGCGGCTGTGGCTGCAATTATGATTCAGTACATACTCTTACAAACAGGCCAAAACAAAACATGGTCGTTCATGTCATCTTTAGGCTGAAAATTTTTTGCGGAAATAGTTGCTGGCATGTTTATCAGTAAGAAGCTTCAAGATGCCATTTCCTCGAGTTCAGTCTGTTCAAAGTTCAGAGATCAGAGGTGTCTAGATGTATGTCACAGCTAATGTCTGAAAAGTTTTTGTTTTGGTTTGGTTTTGGGTCATTTTGTTGTGTGTTCTGTTATATTATAATTTCATGTTATATTTTGGATTGTTTTGTTTATGAATTTTTGTGGTGTTTGTGTGTGTATGTGTGTTTTATGTATTTTGTTTAAGGCTGTGTTTTGCATGTTTCTTTTTGTTTTTTGTGTTTTGTTTGTTTGTTTATTGTTTTTATGTATTTTGTTTGGGTTGTTTTGTGAGTGTGTGTTTTGGTTGTTGTTTTGTTTGTTTATTGTGTTATGCATTTTGGCGTGTGTTTGTGCATGTTTTGTGTGTTTTTTTTTGGGGGGCAGTTTTTGGGGTTTATTTTGTTTGTTTGTTTCTTTATGTAATTTGTTTTGGGTTGTGTTTTGTTTGCTTGTTGTGTTTATGTATTTAGTTTGGGTTGTGTTTTGTGTGTGTTGTGTTTTTTTGTATGTTTTTTTCTTTTGTTTTTTGTGTTTTGTTTGTTTGTGTAATGTAATTTGTGTTTTGTGTTGTGTTTTTTGGGGGGGGTTAGTTTGTTTATTGTGTATATATTTTGTTTGGGTTGTTTTGTGTGTGTGTTGTTGTTGCTTTAGTTTGTTTATTGTGTTTTGTATTTTGGTGTGTGTTTGTGCGTGTTTGGGGGTTTATTTGAGTTTTTTGGGTTTTATTTTGTTTATGTATTGTGTTTTGTGTGTGTGAGTGTGTTTGTGTGTGTTGTTGTTGTTGTTGTTGTTGTTTTGAGTTTTTGTGTTTGATTTTGTTTCTTTGTTTATTGTGTTTATGTATTTTGTTTTAGGTTGTGTTTTGTTGTTGTTGTTGTTTTATTTTGGGTTTTGTGTTTTATTTTGTTTGTTTATTGTGTTTAGTTATTTTGGGTTATGTTTTGTGTGTGTTTTTAGGGGGGGGTGGGGTGTTTTTATTTGTGTTTTATTTTGTTGTGTTTATGTATTTTGTTCTGGTTTGGTTTTGCATGTGTGTGTGTGTGTGTGTTGTTTTTAGTTTTTTTGTTTTATTTTGTTTGTTTGTTGTGTTTTTGTATTTTGTTTTGGTGTGTTTGGTGTGTTTTTTGTTTTTTAGTGTTTGCATGCGTTTTGTTTTAGGTTGTGATTTGTTTTGTGTTTTGTTAATTTTGTGTTTTGTGTTTTTTTTCGTTTGTTGACATGTTTTGTCTTGGGTTGTGCTTGTAGTGTTTGTATTTTGTTTTTTCTGTTGTGTTTCATTTTGCTTTACATTATTAATAACACCCAATTAACTTCAGCACATATTATGTAAAGCAAACCATCCTGTAATCTCAATAGGCAAAAGCGTTACCAGATGTTCTGCATGACCTTGAGATATCAGTATCAATATCTCCACAGCTCAGGTGATTATATGCACTTGCAGACACATGTCTATCAGCAACAGATGTATTCAGATCAGTACTCTTCTTTCCAGATAATCAATTTCTGAAACCCCAAATTTGGGTGCAGTTTTGTTTCATCTCAGAATAAAAGCCACGGGACAAGAACCCCTTCAAAGAAGTAATTCCAATTCTCCTGGGGCCGTGGCCTCTAGGCTCGGCCCAAATCCAGCCCTGGGCTCTCAATGGGCCTTGAGAAAGTTTCTTATCTGGAGGAAGCACACTGGAGCAATCACAGGCTTCCGACCCCCCAGCGTGGAGCCTCTCTGTTCTCCATGTCCTTGCCACTCCACCTCCCTCCTGAAGCTCTGCCAGATCTACTGCAGGATTCAACCAAAGTCCCCATCCATATATCGATGGTGGTATCACCAACCGAGTGGGAATCTTGGTTTTGCCAAATGATCACTTGACTTAATCAGCTACTTGTTTAACGCTTTATGCATCAGAAATAAAAATTCACGCATTAGAGAGTGTGCTACGTATGTACTGTATCTTTACATTGCCTTGCGTAAGTTTATTTTTCCAAAAGTGCGTATGATCGTCAGAGAAGCATAACCACAAATATTGGCCCCTTCCCATATGTTTCTCACAGATGTGGTTTTTCCACATAACAGCTGGCGTTTGTCTCTTTAAATTGAAAGACTCCACAGATTTAGTGCCGCCAAACAGCGGGACATTGTGGGTGTCTGTGTCACTATATGTGGGTATTTGGTTTGTGTGTGTGTGGAGCTGAGGGCAGTAACAGAAGGGAGGTCAGTGTTGTTGGGAGGGTTCGGAGTAGCAGGATGAAGTTGCTGTTGTTTATTTTGGACGTCCGCCAGGGACTTAAGAGCCAGAACGAGACTAGCGAGTGTGCGCACACTCACATGCACACATGCATACTCAAACTCTCATGTTTGTGCCCCGTTGCAGCCTGCGCTTCTGCCACAGAGACGACAGACGATGACAGACTGATGGACAGTTGGTATCTGAAGTCACTGGGCGGCTTCATCAGCGTGGTAACATCAGATGGAGACATGATCTTCTTGTCGGAGAACATCAACAAATTCCTGGGTCTCACACAGGTGAGTATGAACACTGGCCCAGTAACGTATGCAGTCAAATGAATCACTTTCCAGACAGATACTCACCTTTGGTCCTGTTATTATTAGCTGTTTGTCTGTTTGGCGTTTATTTCCTCTGGGTTCACTTAATCATAGGCAGACGAGATGCCATTATTAACCACAGCACAAGCCCGTTTCCTTTAAGCACTGTATGGGAGGAAGGATGTGTCACTTTTTTCGTACCCCTGCAGAAGCTCTTGGACTTATCTCATGCCTGCCAATTGCTTCCTTGCACATGGCTGCTGTTTTGTAGAACTGTGGCCTGTTATCTATTTGTTATCTGATAAATTGCTATTATGATAAAGATTAAAGATCCATAATCTTTGTGAATCACAAGAATATGTCCTCCAGATCATATTTCACTACTCTCTTTCTATCTCTCTCTCTCTATATATAATGCTAAATATTATTAGTAATGTAAAATAAATAGTGGTGAATTATATACAAATATTTAGACATTTTGGAACAACAAAATTCATTGTATTACAGTATTTTGACTGTTAAAGTGAAACATGTACTGTATTATAGTAATATGAATTAATTGAGAATCAACCTTGAAAATGAGAATCACAAGAAACTAGGGCTGCCCTTTTTCTGGTCAACTAGTAGTTGTTCATTTTAAGCATTAGTCGACTAGACGCATGTTTATTAATAAACCATTTAAATCATAATAATGAGCCTTTAATTGCTTACATAGCCTAATGAGTGCTCAAGCACGCACACAAAGCTTGCCAAGCACACCGGCAAAAGTAATGATTATGAATATGTAAGGGAAAACTGTAAGGAGGCTGCATTAACTTAATTATAATTTATTGATAAACTAGTGTTTTTTTGTTTTTGGCTTAAGAGATGAAGTCGGCGACACTGACTCGTCATCTCCGCAGTAGTGATGCACCTATGTGCATGTTTCATATAGATTACATAATATAAGAATATTTGTTTTCCATTTGAATTGGTTTATTTAAAAGTTGACATTTCGCTTTCTGTAGATACATTTTTTTGCATGCCTGTAAGGCAAGTATCTATTGAGTTTCAGAGTTTCCACTCAAGTTCACAGAGACTGATATGGCAGAAAGCACATTCTGTTTGCTTTTAGTATTTTACAAAAGCGCAATGTTTCGTTGTTATTTTGAGTGCACACAAAGAAAAGTAGAGTCTTTACAGTTTCGAAAGGTGTATTACTTTTATTTGTATGACCAAAAATGAAGTATTTTAAGAGCAAATGACCGCATCGGCACCTCGATCTGTCATGAAGTGAGCGTGTTACTATTCAGCTTCCACACTCCACACAGACACTTTAATAGCGCACATTTTTTTGGAAGTGATCATGAAAATAATCAAAATAATTTCTTAATCATAATGATTAATCTTCATCTTCTTTATGCAAAATGTAATTAATGCTATATACACTATCATTCAATCCAAAGATTTTTTTACATTTTTTTAAATAAGCCTCTTATACTCGCTGTATTTATTTGATCAAAAAAGTTAAAAACAGTAATACTGTGAAATATTTGTACAATTTAAAATACCTCTTTTCTATTTAAATATATTTTAAAATGTACTTTATTTCTTAGATTTCGTCCATGTCACATGATCCTTCCATCATTCTAATATGCTGGTTTGCTGCTCAAGAAACATTTCTTATCATATTGTTTATTAAAGAGAAAGTGAAAAAAATGAAAATTACTCCATGATTTACTCTCACTCAAGCCATCCTAGGTGTATATGACTTTCTTCTTTCAGACGAATATAAATGGAGTTATGTTGGATGGATGCACTTTATTGGAGTTCAAAATCTCAACACCCATTCACCGCCATTATAAAGCTCGGAAGAGCCAGGACATTTTTTAATATAACTCCGATTGCATTTGTCTGAAAGAAGAAAGTCATATACACCTAGGATGGCTTAAGGGTGAGTAAACCATGAGGTAATTTCGTTTTTGAGTGAAAAACATACAGTTTTAACGGTAGTGTAATATATCATGAGATTCACCTGTTATGAAAACTAGATTGTTTCATGGTATGCAATGACAATACCTGCATGTCTTTCTCTGTAGGTGGAACTCACAGGGCACAGTATCTTTGATTTCACTCACCCCTGTGACCATGAGGAGATCCGCGAGAACCTCAGCCTCAAAGCTGGTATGTCACTTCTGTTTATTCAGCTTCACTAGCTGCAAATCCTGCTATATGTAGACAAAGCGTGTGTGAGAATGCCAGAGAACAGCCAATCAAACATGTGGGGAGGTCAGCCTGCATACAGTGTCTCTTCTTTTATATTTTCATGGGAAAATCTGCATGGTAAAATGTGTTAAACATGATTCAAACGTCTATGAATCGCAAGTTTCTAGCATTTTCGGGTTTACTCTGAATTACTCTGAATTGCTTACAAAAAGCATGCGAAAGCATCCAGCTTTCAAAGTGTAGTTCAGCATGGGCTCTGCGTGTCAAATTCACTTTACATGCTTCCTTTATATGGGCTTTTTTCTTATGAAGATGAATTAGATAATAGTGGTTTTAGCCGTAGAGAAAGAGGAGCTGGAGCCTCTCAAGAAACATTCTTATCGCTTCTGCAAACAGACTTGCAGAAATACCAAAACCAGTATGTAAAGGCCTAATGTAAAGTAAACACATAGCTTCATTGGAGAGGATTAGTTATGTGAAGCAATAATAATCATGCCTTAAAAAACATGCACCCACAGCCCCTTCCCCTTTTATTCTGGGTCTCTTTTATTTGACCTCCACACTTTCCTACCCATCTTTGCATGCCTCTTATAACCTCTCACCTCTGTGTTTTTAAGGTCAAGTTTCATTGTGCTATTTCAGGTGTTTGCCTCCTTCACTATAATAAAACAAGCTGTTGAGAGGGTCAGGTGTCACCTGTGTTGTGTGTCCAAACCAAGATGTGCTTGCATGCTGCTCTTTATCATGAATTGTTACATTTTCATTTGATTGCATTTTAAAAGATTAATTAAATTGTTAATGTTTTTCTTTTTTTTTTGCCTTTTTTGCATTTAATTACCACTGTTTTTGATGATAAAATTGTATTAAAAATTAAGAGAGAAATTTAAGCAGACAACACAAAATTTCTGAAAAAAGAAAATAAATCAAATCCAAAACAATTGATTAGACATTTTTTGATTTAAACTGGTACAACAGAATCCAAAAATAAATAAATAAATAAATAAAAAAACTTATAAAAAACTTAAATTATTTGGAAAAAAATTTAATGGATTTTAGAGGGTCCTATAAAACTTGTAATAAATTGTTGTTAAATTATATAAGTTTAGACATGCTTTTTGATGACAAAAATTTTAATTAAACCATTAAAATGGAAACTACAAATAAAAGTACAAACTTAGAAAAAACAAACAAAAAAAAAGATTTCAGACTCTACTGGTATGGAAGGTCGTTTCCACCACTGAATGAAGGTCATTCTGATTTTTAACTCAAAATTCAGATGTAAACTTGCAATTGCGAGTTATAAAGTCAGAATATCAAGATATAAACTTGCATTTGACTTTTTTTTCTCAGAATTGCGTGATGTAAACTCGAATTTTTCTCATGAATTGTGAGATTTAATTTAATACTCACAATTCTGACTTTTTTACCCTCAGTTGACTTTATATCACACTATTGACTTTATAACTGGCAGTTGTGAGTTTATATCACAATTCTGAGATAAATATCAGAATTGTGAGTTTATATCACACAATTCTTTAAAAAAGTCAGATTATATCACATAATTCGGAGGAACAAGTCAGAATTTTGGGTTTTTATCATGCAGTTCAGAGAAAAAGACAGATTTCTGAGTTTATATCACAATTCTGAGGAAAAAGTCAGAATTGTTAATTTATATCACATAATTCTGAGGAAAAAGTCAGAATTTTGGGTTTTTATCATGCAGTTCAGAGAAAAAGACAGATTTGTGAGTTTATATCACATAATTCTGAGGAAAAAGTCAGAATTGAGAGTTTTTATCACATAATTCTGAGGGGAAAAGTCTTTCTCGCAAGTTGTGATTTTTGTATTGCGCAATTCTCAGAAAAAAGTCAGAATTGTGAGTTTTTAGTTCTGGCTTCGCAATTGTGATATTGTATCACTCAATTTTGAGGGGAAAAAGTCTGAATTGCAAGTTTGTTCTTCGTAATTGTGAGGAAAAAAATCTGCTTACCAGTGGTGAAACTCTGACCTCATGATGTCTTTGACTTTGTCATAAAGGCTGTTTTATAAATATGGAACTTAAAGGTACAGTTTACCCAAAAATGAAAATTGATCATCATTAACTCAACATCATGTCGTCCCATACCTGAATAACTTTCTTTCTTCTGTGGAGCACAAACTGTTTTTGAACACTTCCGTGCAAACATGAGGGAAACCCTAATAGCAAACCATTCGCTAAGAACAAGACGTGCATTAACTATTCAAACCGTACTCAGCTTGTAATTCTGCTTGGTTTTAGCTTACACATTTATTTTTCTAAAAGTGATCATATTGAATACTTAAAGTGCTGTAAGATGTTTTGGAATTTGATAACCAAAGAAAAAATGTTTGTGTTGAGTTTAGGCTTCCGTGTGCACGGAAGGAGAATGCTAGGAATGTTTTCCTGGGATTTTTGGCCCATCTCTAAACTGAGACGCTCTTTACGTTTGTGTGTGTGTGTGTGTGTGTGTGTGTGTGTTAATCGGCAGGCATGGGAAAGAAAGGCAAGGAGCTGAGCACAGAGAGGGATTTCTTCATGAGAATGAAATGCACAGTCACAAATCGCGGGCGCACAGTCAACCTCAAGTCAGCCAGCTGGAAGGTGAATAACTTCTGTTTACGATAAGCACTGACCTGGAGTCAGACGTCGTGTGGCTCATAAAGGTGATGGTTGTTCTTTCAGGTCCTGCACTGCACGGGGCACCTAAAGGTGTATAACGGCTGTCCCGCACGAGTGCTGTGCGGATTTAAAGAGCCGCCGCTCACCTGCGTGGTCATGATGTGCGAGCCCATCGCCCATCCATCAAACATCGACACGCCGCTCGACAGCAAGACCTTTCTGAGTCGCCACAGCATGGACATGAAGTTTACTTACTGTGATGACAGGTACAAACACACAGACCCACATTCTTGGAGTAAATGTGCAGCATAAGAATTGTGTTGTCAATTGACACTCTTGAATGTTAAACGATAACAAATCCTGTTGATAATTTCTGATACTAGACACCATCAATAGAGGATGAAATAAAATATAATAATAAAATAAAATCCATCCACAAATTACCAATGAAAGGAGGTACTTAACCTTCACAAAATTATGTTTGTCCAACTTCTAACTAAATATGAGCTTTTTTATTTTCTTTTCAGTTTATGATATGAGGTTCTCGTTTTTTAAACAGTTTGTTTAATCAGTTTAAATCCCTGTTTTGTGTAATTATGTTTTTATCAATACACATTAAATAAAAAAAAAAATTACAATTAAACAAAAATTAAGTTAAAATGATTAGAATTAAACAAAATATTAATATATTAGTTTCTGCATAAAATAAAAATGGCAAAAATACTTTTTTAAAAATTTGAATAAACTAGCATATTTACTATTTAACTTAATAAATACATTTAATAAAATAATAAACAAACAAACTTAAACTATTATATATATATATATATATATATATATATATATATATATTGTGTGTGTGTATGTATGATTTAAATTAGACTTATTTATTTATTTATAGGATATAAATTAGCCTGCTTTATATTTAGATGTATAATATTTATATATATAAATTAGTTGAATTACTCCATTTGCCATTGGTTTGTGTAGTAGGCAATTTTATTTTATTTTATTTTATGCTGTATTTGTTATTTTTGCATTTATTAATATTTTGAAATGTACCTTTATATTTATATTTTCAGTTTTCATTTAAGTTTAGGTAAATTTGGTAAAAATGTGCTTTTGACGTTTTTATTATTTTATATAATTTTATATTTGAAGAGTTCCTGTGCAAAAACAGATAACTCAGTTTTTAACAATTTTTAAAAATCTCAATCAAACTGCAGTTGGGTTATTTTGATTAAGTAAAAATAACTTTAAAAAATACAGCTGACTAACACACACACACACACACACACACACACACACACAAACCATGAAACCATAATAAAAACATGATTTTTTAAATTAATTAAAAAAAAAACTTGGTTATCTATTTTTGCAAATAAAATTTATATTTTACATTTATAATTATTTTATTATTTTCAGTTCATTTCTATTTTAGTTTCATTTTTAGTAATTTTACTTCAACCTAAACTTATTTCATTTCAATTAGATGCCAAGGCAACATTTTCATTTAATTTAACATTTCTGTTTAACTTTATTTCGGCTTTACTTCATTTAAAGAAAACTTAAAGTTGTAGTTAACAGTAACAACACTGGTTGTAGGAAGAAAATGTCTTTAAAGCAAATGAGGCAAAATATAAAGGTCAGCAGCAGTAGGGCAAATATGTGAAATGGGCACTACTTGAAATGACACTTAATTGAGTAAATAAAATGTGGTTGGGACTCCAGGCCCAAACAAACAGTGGCGTCGTGGAAATGTGTGACTCTTAGTGGCATCATTAAACCATCGTTTACACCGTAGCATTTCCTCTTGTCTCGTCTGACAAAGAACTCGCTGTTCTCAACACAGTCCACACACAGTTCAAAGTGTTTGCCGTCATGTTTTCTGTGATTAATGTCTCCACCCAATAATCCCCAGACCAGACCACAGTGCTAAACCTGCTTCCCTGCTAATGAAGTTAGAGATTTTACAGTGTTTTAACATGCATAAACACCAGAGATTTATAACAAAAAATGTAAGATATTAGTATCTGAATAATATATACATTAAATGTATAATGTTTTAAATAGAAAATGCGTATGAAATATATAATGATAATTAAAATAAAAGAGTTGTGAGAACCACTACCAACACTTTTTTTTTTTTAAAGTAACAAGGTTTTTAATGTTAAATAAAACTGATAATAGATATCAAAAATATAATGCCAGGTCAGTGACCTGCATACATGGATAATGGCTGGCTTGTTGGTGAGCCCTGCATGAGTAACTGGAAAAAAAGGGAAAAACATGATATTAAAGACCAGATGAGACATGTTTAATGGACGTAATGATTGCTCAAATGCTGAAATGTTCCGCAGTAGCTTTTGAAAGCGTGCCCTGCTCTTTACAAGAGCCTAGACTTGTGTCACCTTGAAGAATAAGAGAAACGTAGAGTCATTTAACTTACTCAAGCACCCATCCAGTGGTAATTATGGTCATTATTGTGATGTCAGCTCACACAAATTCACAGAAAATATGATTATTTCATTTTTGGAGCACAGCGTCTATGGAAAGATTTCCCATGGGGGCCCCAAGGCCTTCCTTAAACAACCTCTGCTTATTTCAAAATAGCTCTTGATCAGTTTTTCCCATTGATAATGCAAATACACTGCCTTATGGTAAATGTAGACTTTACTGGCCTGCAGAAACACACACCCACATGCATACAGATTCAGTGATCTGCAGCTGTCTGCCATTATGTAACTTCAGTACACGGATCGGCTAAATACACTAAACACACTTTTAGAACTAAATAATACTCGTGTCACATTCATTGCATAAAATCACATAACTGTTACACACAAAATACAACTGTTACACAAAAGTACAAAGGCAGCACTCTGATATACAGCACTGCAGTTACATAAAATATAATGTGATGAGATTTTGCCCTCAGGCTGGAACAAATAATAGATTAATTAGACCAAAGACTGCTCATTAGATTTACCCAAAATTAATTATATCTCATGTTTAACCACTGTAGAGACATCAGAGCCAGTGGCAAATTCCAGAAGAGCTGGCCGACGTAAGGCTGCTCTCGGTGGGTTCATGAATTGCTGAATGGCTGCTGACGCCCCGGAGCTCACATTTCTGAAAGCATCGAAGCAAATTTTTAAATAGATGTTATCTTTATTAACAAACTGCATATTTGAAGTCTAAACAAGTACATTCTCATCTAAAAAAATTTTAAAACTGCATTCCATGACACAAAATCAGTATTATTTATAAAATTATAGTGGATTTGGGCGTCCGCCATGACACCCGCTGTGTGAAATACTGAATGTGGAGTGATATCACTAGAAAGTCACACTCCACTCAGCCAATCAGATTCGAGGACCAGGAAGAACTGTTGTATAAATCATTTATATATAAAAAATAAAATGCATTTATTTATTTGTATATTTACAGGATAGTTGTGATAGCTGTTAGTATTCACCTTATTTTTCTATAAGCGGCTGCAGCCATTTGTATATTTTAATGGGTTTGGCTTTGGTTTCATCCACTTCCAGCTTTTTTAGCATGTTACTAGCTTGTTGTTAACATGATTAGTATATTACTAACAAAGTTACTAGATTGTTGCTAGTATGACTAACAAGTTATTAGCATGTTGCTAGCATGTTTTAACATGGTTAGCAAATTAGTAACATGTTACTAGCATGATTAGCAAGTTACTAGCAATTGTTCGTATGATAAGCATGTTGCTAACGTGTTTCAAACATTAATTAACATCTTACCAGCATGTTGTTAGCATGTTTCTAACATGATTACCATGTTACTAGCATGATTAGCATGTTTCTGTCATGTTTCTAGCATGGTTAGCATGATTACCATGTTACTAGCTTGTTGCAAGCATGTTGTTAGCATGGTTAGCATGTTGCTAGCGTGTTTCTAGCATTATTATCATGTTACTAGCATGTTGTTAACATGATTAGCATGTAGCTAGCATGTTTCTAACATTAATTAGCATGTTGTTACCATGTTTCTAACATGATTAGCATGTTGCTGTCATGTTTCAAGCATGGTTAACATGTTGCTGGCATGATTACCGTGTTACTAGCTTGTTGCTAGCATGATTAGCATTTTGCTATCATGTTTCTAGCATGTTCTTAACATGGTTAGCAAATTAGTAGCATGTTACTAGCATGATTAACAAGTTACTAGATGTTGTTAGTATGATTAGCATGTTGGTAACATGTTTCTAGCATAATTAGCATGTTATTAGCATCCTGCTAACGTGTTTTTAACATGGTTAGCAAAATTGTAGCATGTTACTAGCATGATTAGCAAGTTACTAGCTGTTGTTAGTATGATTAGCATGTTGGTAGTGTGTTTCTAGCATTAATTAGCATGTTGTTAGCATGTTTCTAACATGATTAGCATGTTGCTAACATGATTAGCAATTTGCTATCATGTTTCTAGCATGTTGTTAACATGGTTAACATTAATAGCATGTTACTAACATGATTAGCAAGTTACTAGATGTTGTTAGTATGATTAGCATGTTGGTAGTGTGTTTCTAGCATTATTAGCATGTTGTTAGCATGTTTCTAACATGATTAGCATGTTGCTAACATGATTAGCAATTTGCTATCATGTTTCTAGCATGTTGTTAACATGGTTAACATATTAATAGCATGTTACTAACATGATTAGCAAGTTACTAGATGTTGTTAGTATGATTACCATGTTGGTAGCGTGTTTCTACCATAATTAGCATGTTATTAGCATCCTGCTAGCATGTTTTTAACGTTGTTAGCAAATTTGTAGCATGTTATTAGCATGATTAGCAAGTTACTAGCTGTTGTTAGTATGATTAGCATGTTGGTAGTGTGTTTCTAGCATAATTAGCATGTTATTAGCATCCTGCTAGCATGTTTTTAACGTGGTTAGCAAATTTGTAGCATGTTATTAGCATGATTAGCAAGTTACTAGCATGTTGCTAGCATGATTAACATGTTTAAATCAGCTAAAACCAGTTGATTCGGTAAAAACCAGCCTAGGCTGGTTGTCTAGTTTTAGCTGGTTTAAGCTGAAAATAGCTGGTTTAACCTTGGCCGGTGTTTTGGCAGGTTTCCCAGCTCGGCCAGCTAAGACCAGCCTGACCAGCTAAAAAGTGGCCAAAACCACTTTAAAACCAGCCAAAGCAGCCATTCACCTTAGGCTGGGTTTAGCTGTTTTCAAAGTAGGGAGTTGTTAAGCTTTGCTATAGCAATAAACGGCTTAAATGCACCATAGTTCTCTTTGTATAAAAGTTTTCACCCCCTCAATGAAAGTCTATGGGATTTTAGGTGGATTTAATAGTCTGGTTTTTTAAAACCATAAACCGGATCAGTAAGAAAAGATATAGCAACTAACTTCCGACCAGTCTGAAGGTCTGACCTGAGTTTGGTGGCTGTAGCTGTAAAGCTGTATGAGGAGATACTAAGTTTTGGCTCAGAAGAAGAAGCAGCAGCTTATATAGCAGATCAGTAAGTTGGCTTCCTCAACCAACTTAATTACCATGAAGTAAGATCAATAAATGCTGTTTATTCTTAGTTCATATTAAATAAAGTTGTTAACTAATGAACCTTATTGCAAAGTGTTACCATTTTATTAATACATAATGTTGTATTATTGCTCATAAATTCTAGTTATTCACCCTCAGACAACACGAGGTCTCTGAAACTCCCGTTCTTGATATCAGCCAAACAAATCACATGAAATGGATCATTATTAAATTGGCTTAAAAAATACTAAGCTTGTGCAGATCAAAGAAAATAGCTGAGAGCTTTTGTGCAATTGTGTGTGTTAATGTGTGTGTGTTTTAATGTTAACTGCCTCACACTTTTTTCAGAGTTTCCGAGTTGATGGGTTACAGTCCTGAAGATCTCCTGGGCCGTTCGGCGTACGAGTTCTATCACGCTCTGGACTCCGACAGCGTCACCAAAAGCCACCAGAACCGTACGTGTCATTCATTTGCACCCTTGTGTGTGAGCCTTGTGTAAGAAAGCCAGAAAGCTTTTCTCTCCTTTACACTTCAAGCATGTGTTATTGGGAAATAATTGACCATATTTAAGAAACGAAAATCACATCCACATGCATAATCATATGACTGCTACACACAACACACACTCTTAACACCACCTTGCCGTTGCATGCATCAAACGGCGCCATGTGAGCGAACCGAGGAAGAGGATTAGTGAGCGTGGTTAGAGAGCGGGAGCGGGCGGTCCGGTTCTGAGAAAGAGCGGCGGATCAGGTCAGCACAGGTGGCGAAGCCTGCGTTCCCAAGGTTTACTGTTTCAACCCTTCAACACAGAACAAATCAGCCTTAAACACACACTCTGTGTGGAACTGCTATCTGATATCTGCTACTTCATAGCAACATGTCTATATGTACACACACAAGTACACATTTGCACTCACTTTCTTTCTGAATGCATGAACCTGTTGACCTCTTTTTCCTGTGGTTTCATAATACTCTGAATCATGTTCATTGTGCATTGTCTAATTAAACCTTTTGTTGAAATAATAACATATAATAACATGCATAAAATGTTCCTATATGACAGATATCATTGAAATAGGTGTCCAGAAGCTTTGGAAACAGTAAATAAATTAATAGATAAACAAATAAATAAATAAATGGTGCACACTTTAACTAATCAGAAATGTTCTCTGCCTGTTAATCATGTTTAAAAATTAGTACATTTTATTTAGCAAAGATGCATTAAATTGATCAATATTGACAGTAAAGACATTTATAATATAGCAAAATATTTAGATTTCAAATATTTGTACCGTATTGTTTGTTTCTTAGTTTTCCAAAAAATATTTATTAACTGTTTTCAACATTGATAATAATAATAAATGTTCCTTGAGCAGCAAATCAGCATATTAGAATGAAAACTGAGGCCGAAAATTCAGCTTTGCATCACAGAAAAAAATACATTTTATAATATATTCACATTTAATTTGTAATAATATTTCACAATTTCTTCATTTTAATTACTGTATTGTTTTACGCAGCCTTTATGACCATAACAGACTTCTTTCAAAAACATTAAAACATTTTTTACTGGCATTAAACTTTTGACCGGTAGCATATACTGCAGTGAATTAGTAATCTAAACATTAATTAATTATTAATTATTTTGTAAACAAAGAAAATCTTTTTGGACTTTGGATTTGATTTTTTGTTTTCATTTGGATTTTTTTTTTTTAGCATATTACATTTTTCTAAAAAAAATAAAAATAAAAAAAGTTACTAATAATAATAAGTTAAAATTAAAATTATTTTTATAATAAACTTATTATACTTGACCAGTAGTGTATACTGCAGTGAATTATTAATCTAAACATTAATTATTAATTATTTTTAAATTTTATATATATATATATATATATATATTTAAACAAATAATAAACAATTAAATCTAAAAGATTTTCTTTTTGATTTCATTTGGTTTTGGATTTTTTCAGCATAGAAAATTTTTAAAAATGTAAACCTATTTTTATAATAATAAATTTTCTTAATAAAAAAAAATAATTCTACAGTTAAGAATGAAAATAATAAAAAGTTTAGGAATTTTCCATTGACAAAAAACTAGTAAACAAATAAAACACATAACTCTGTTCAAAAATCATGTCTTTTATGGTGTTTTGTGCTAGTTAGCTTTATTTTTTTTAGTTATTTTTTTACCAATTCAAAATAACCCAACTGCAGTTTGATTGCGATTAATTGGAATGCACAGTGAAAAAACATGATTTTTGAAAATTGTTAAAAATTGAGTTATCTGTTTTTGCAAATGAACTATATTTTGCAAATATATACATCATTGTAGTTGCTCTCCACTCACATTTTCACCATCATCATGCTGCCTGCACCTAATTGCTTTTTTGCTTTCATTTATCTGTCTCTTTCTTGCTAAGCAGAGGTGAAACCTAATATCTGTCGACGTCCACAAACACAGACTGTCCGCACACAGCAAACAACAATATATATGTATGTATATACTGAGGATGCCAGCCCCCCCAAGTGAAATTGCATTTGAGACAAATTGCATTTCGCATGCATGTTTGAGTTATGAATACGATTCAAAAGAGCCTTATTGGATTGGTTCTATTAAGGATGACCGGAGCAGCCATTAGGACATCTTGAACCCCATTAGGGGTGACAGAGGAGATAAGAACGCAGCTACGGTGCTCCTCAGCCAGGCCAGGTGTCCCAGATTGCTCCCTAATCAGATGCTGGATGTGGAGTGGCTTCTGTCCACCGTGACGTTAACATGTAATTAGAGTCTTTTCAAAGTGTGTAGAGGGAGAAAAAAAAAAAGAAGTGTTGATCTGGATTAGGCTTGTTGAGAGTGAAGCTGCCTCGTGACTGAATTCACCACTTACAGTATTTGTCTCTTTCTTTTCTAATCACTTGAACTTTCAGAAGAGCTTACATCGTTTATCAAACAGCCATAAAAAAAACATTCCCATACTTCAAGAGCCTTGAAGAGTGTATACTTCTCAGAGTGAACATGCATATACATTCAGAAGCACTTTTCGTAGAGGGTGACAGTTTTGGATTTTCTGTTTCCCTGGGTGCAAAAAAATCTAAATATTGAGAAAATCACTTTTAAAGTTCAAATGAAGTTCTTAGCAATGCATATTACTGATCACAAATTAAGTTTTGATTTATTTTCGGTAGAAAATTTACAGAATATCTTCATGGAATATGATCTTAATTAATTTTTTTGGCATAAAAGAAAAATCGAGAATTTTGACCCATACAATGTATTTTTGGCTATTGCTACAAATATATCCGTGCTACTTAAGACTGGTTTTGTGGTCCAGGGTCATATATAAGGTTGTGATGTTCTCAAAACAAAACGTTAAATAGTGATTTGAAATGATTTGGGGGGGAAATGGGAAAGTATATAAATATAAACCTAAAATCACCAGTAGGTGGCGACAAATTACTGCATGAGTGAGTCGTTGAGTCATTCATTCAACCGATTCATTCAAATGCCTGACTGATTCAGTAACAAAACGCTGTCATGTATTGCTCAGAGATGCAAAACAGTTCTGCTGTGGCTTTGTTTTAAAGTATTTTCATTGACGAAATAGCGCAAAAACAGGAAATCAGATTATATAAATATAAAAGACATATAAAAGTCATACGGGGCATTTTTGCCAGCTGAATCTTGAGGAAATCTAGAAGGATTTTAATAAACTAAAATCACGCATTGTGAAAGTATGAACTCTAAATGGGAATGTGCAGTAGCCTAGTCTAACCTACATCTCATAGTGTGTTTTTGTTTGGTTTTTGGTATACTCCGTAATGTCAAATCGCATATCGTTTAAACAATAATCACGATATTATCGTAGACTATATATATATCACACAACCTTGGACTTTAGTAGGCAATGTGAACCTGCTTTGTTAAGTAACTTATCTATTGATTCATAAGTTAAAATAACAAACATCAGATCAAGTTAACTTTATTTCTGTAGCACTTTATACAATACAGATTGTGTCGAAGCAGCTTCAGACGTAAACAGGAAAAATAGCTGAATCAGTTATGGAAACAATTCATATTCTGCTGTACAGCAGCTCTGAAAGACAATAGTGTCATTATTTAACTCAAGTCAGCTAAGGATGTACAGTACTGTTTACAATTTGGGGTCAGTAAGAATTTTAAAACACTTTATTAAATTAAATACATTAAATTAATAGCAAAGACATTTTTAATTTTACAGATTGTATGTTGTTCTTTTGAACTTTCAGTTTATCAAAGAATCCAGCATAAAATGTATTAACATTCACCACACTTGTGACCCTGGACCACAAAACCAGTCATAAGTAGCACAGGTATATTTGTAGCAATAGCCAACAATACATTGTGTGGGTTGAAATTATTGATTTTTCTTTTATGCCAAGAATCATTAGGATATATAGTAAACATCATGTTCCATGAAAATATTTTGTAAATTTCTTCACGTAAATATATCAAATATTAATTTTTGATTAGTAGTATGCATTGCTAAGAACTTCATTTGGACAACTTTAAAGGCGATTTTTCCCAATATTTAGATTTTTTTGCACCCTCAAATTCCAGATTTCCAAATTGTTGTATCTCAGCAAAATTGTCCCATCCTAACAAACCATACATCAATGGAAAGCTTATTTATAAAGTATAAATCTCAATTAAAAAAGGATCACATTTAATAAGACGAAATGTGTCTTGAGCAGTAAATCATCATATTAGAATGATTTCTGAAGGATCATGTAAGACTGAATACTGGAGTAATGATGCTGAAAATTCAGCTTTGATCACAGGAATAAATTACTTTTAAATTACTATTAATTTCAAAATATACAAATATACAAATATTTAAAAAAAAATACACAGCCATTCATTTAAATTGTACATATATATCACAGTATTACTGTTTTTACTGTGTCAAATAAATTTAGGCTTTTTCCAAAACATCATTACAGACCCTAAACTTTTGAACGATAGTGAATGACTGTATAAAAATATCTTTCAGCTATTTTTAAAAACCATGCGTAAGAATGGTTATTTAAACAACTCGGTGGGAAGAAATACATGCAGATGTTTTATTTAAATTGTTAGGTGATATGTAGCGGGGCCGTTGGAAGGACCGAGCTTGCTGACACAGGGACACTAGAACCTACATCTTTCTATACAACTTCCTTTCCGACCGCGTATATAAAGTCGCAAGGCTTTCTACGGCAACGTGGCCGTCCAGCAGAAGAGCGCATGCACAGGCCAGGAATGAACCGCATGACCCGAAAGCCATGCTTTCCCACGGCAGATCTGGACCGAGTCCAAGGCGAACGTGCCATGGAGACAGACTGTCAAAACTCAGATCAGCAATCCCTCATTGTCTGCGTCTCTCTGTTTGTCCTGTTGCTTATGTTAGCTTTCCCTTGATGGGTCTGGCTGTCTGTCCCGGTTTATGTTATAGCTACCCAAGACCCTCTTAGAGGTCCTCAAAACAACATGTCTAATGGCTGAGAAAACATTCGGACCGGCCGTTAAATCAAAACGTCGGTACATAAGTCAATTTTAGGAAACGTGTGTGTTCTCAAGATGGTTTTTATACGCTATTTTCTCCTCTTCCCTCACTAGTGTGCACTAAAGGCCAGGCGGTGAGCGGTCAGTACAGGATGTTGGCTAAGAATGGGGGCTATGTGTGGGTGGAGACCCAGGGTACCGTCATCTACAACAGTCGCAACTCCCAGCCCCAGTGCATTGTGTGCGTGAACTACGTGCTGAGGTAAGGCAAAAAATGAAAGGTGACAAAGCTTGGGATGTGTTTGTACTGCATCTGCAGTCTGGAACTTTCTGTCCTCTGCTCATCGACGCTTGTAATCCAATTAAAGACAAAAAATACAACCAAAAATTTACTCACCCTCCAAATCTGTATGCTGTTATTTTTTCTGTGGAACACAAAGCGGAAAAACTGATGAATGTTCGCACGGCTCATTTGAGGCATGGCGCAGTGTGACTTTACTGTTACACTACAGTGACACAAGAGGCCATCAGTCTTGCTTATCAGTCTCTCTTTCCCTAGTGACGTTGAGGAGAAGTCCATGATCTTCTCTATGGACCAGACTGAGTCTCTGTTCAAACCTCACCACTTGAACCGTTTCTTCAGTCCCAGCAAAGGAGGCCTGGGCAATGAGCCAGGAGAACTGCCCTTCACCAAACTCAAAGAGGAGCCCGAGGATCTCACCCAGCTGGCACCTACACCTGGTGACACCATTATCTCTCTTGACTTTGGTGAGAAAAGTCTTCTTTTTTGTAGTTTTGGACTGATATAGGGTTTCCAGTAGCTAGTATTGATTATGTAGGGTTGAAGAAAGGAAAAGAGATATACAGTACACAATGGCTGAATTAAGAGAGGGAACATACAGTACAGCAGTTTACTTTTTTAGTTTTGTTTTTTCGTTAATTTCCCCAAAGTTAAATATAAAAGCCAGTTTCTGCCACTGAATTAAAAAAAAAAAAAGGTGATTTTGACCTTTTAACTCACAATTCTGACTTTTTTGAGATATAAACTCACAATTGCGAGTTATAAAGTCAGAATTGTGAGAAACAAACTCACAAACTCCATCGCATTTGCATGAAAAAAAGTCAGAATTGTGAGTTTTATCTTGCAATTCTGACTTTTTTTCTCACAATTGTGAGTTTATATCTTACAATTTAAAAAAAAAAAAAAAACGAATTTGTATCATGCGATTCTGATTCTGAAAAAAGTCACAATTGCGAGGTTGCGTCTTACAATCCTGAAAAAAGTGAGAATTGCAAGTTTGTATCTCATAATCCTGAAAAAAAAAAAGTTTGTATCATGCAATTCTGATAAAAAAAAGTCAGTTTATATTTCACAATCCAGAAAAAATCAGAATTGTACATTTGTGTTTTACAATCCTGAAAAAAGTCAGAATTGCAAGTTTATATCTAACAATCCTGAAAAAAAAGAATCAGAATTGCGAGTTTGCATCTCACAATCCTGAAATAAACCTCTATAATTGCAAGTTTGTATCATGCAATTCTGATAAAAAAAAATAAAATAAAAATCTGAATTCTGAGTTTCTCACAATCCTGAAAAAAGTCATAATTGCAAATTTATATCTAACAATCCTGAAAAAAGTCATTACGAGTTTGCATCTCACAATACTGAAAAAAAAAAACTCTATAATTGCGAGTCTGTATCATGCAATTCTGATAAAAAAATAAAAAATAAAAATCTGAATTCTGAGTTTATCTCAAAATCCTGAAAAAAAGTCAGAATTGCAAATTTATATCTAGCAATCCTGAAAAAAGTCATTACGAGTTTGCATCGCTCAATCCTGAAAAAAAGTCAGAATTGCGAGTTTGCATTTCAATCCTTAAAAAAACTCAATTGTGAGTTTGTATCATGCAATTCTAAAAAAAAAAAGTGAGAAATGAGTTTGTATTTCACAGTCCTGAAAAACAGTCAGAATTGTGAGATTGTATCATGCAATTCTGAGAAAAAAGTCAGAACTGTGGCAGAAACAAAAAAAAAAAACTACCAGATTATTGCTGTCAGTATTTATTTAATACTTCAATTCAGCAAAGACGCATTAAATTGCTGAAAAGTGACAGTAAACTTCACTTCAAATAAGTGTTGTTCATATGAACTTTCTAATGTATCACTGTTTCACTGCAATATTAAGCAACACAGATTTTTATTTCTTGAGCAGCAAATCAGCATATTAGAATGCTTTTTGAAGCATCATTTGACAAAATCACAGGAATAACTTACACTTTAAAATGTATTTAAAAAGAAAACTTATTTTAAATAATAATAATATTATTAATTCACAATATTACTGTTTTTATTGTATTTTGGATCAAATAAATGCAGCCTTGGTGAGCAGAAGAGACTTTATTCAAAACCATTACATCTTACTGATCCCAAATTTTTAAATGATAATTATAAATAATTTATAATAAAAAATATATAAACCAATATTTTACCAAAAAAAGAATAATTTGAAATTTTAAGCATATTTACCCCTTAAAATTCTCTTTATTATAATTCTAAAAATATTTGGTCACACTTTAGTTTGGGGATCAATTCTCACACTATTAATTAAAGTCAAAATTGACCTTTTTTTGTCTTTTAGTATGAATATTTTAACCTTATAAGTTTATCTATAAGCTAGTGTGTTTCAAAACAGTGACAGAATTCACATTTACAACATTAGACTTATTTAAAACCTATAGTCTTTTACTTCCATCAATATGGATCAACAATTTTGATGACATCACCCTGCACTTCAGCTTCTCATCAAACTTTCTGTCCAATCAAATGCTCTCTAGAATCCGAAGCGTCCCGCCCCCTACACTATAAATAGACGCTGAAGCTGCATCTGAAATCAGTCACTTGTTCAGAGAAATTGTGTTTTCTGTACGGTCAGTGGCACATAGTGCACTATATAGGGAATAGGGAATGATTCAGACAGTGTAAATACACATTCCGTTGGGGAGAATGAAGTCTGGTTTCACTTTGTGTCACACGAACAGCCACAGCGTGAACACAGTCAGCTCCGGTCCAAAGACACAGTGGGCACAGAGCAGATCATATGCGCGAGTTGACGCAGACCACACAACGTATCGGACCCATTTTTATATTCCATAGCAATATGGGTGAGATTGTGGCTGTCAAATGCGACTTGACCGAGCTCAACGGCTCTAGCCCAAGCTGTGATATAAACAAAACTCTACTGGCTATTTTAAAAAGGGGGTGGGACTACTTAATATGTCCCTGTCTTCCTGTTTCAGTTGAAATTACGTCAACACATAGAATAACGCTGCGTGTTTCAAAGCGCTTTTGCCTTAGTAAACTCCTAATTTGCTACTTATTAATAGTTAGTAAGGTAGTTTAGGTATGGAGTAGGATTAATTGATCTAAAATATGGTCGTGCAGAAAGCACAATAATATGTGCTTTATAAGTACTATTAAACAGCCAATATGCTATCACTATCTCTATATTTTATGCTAGGTGGGTTACCTACAATACAAATCATCATCTGCTCAATTCATTCTTCTTTCTTTTAGGTAACCCTCAGTATGAGGAGCACCCGATGTACAGCAAAGTGTCTTCTGTTGCTCCTCCTGTGTCTCACACTGTTCATGATGGACACAAGACGAGCTATGCTGGAGACATGGCCAAGATGGCCTCCACTTTCTCTGTGCCTCAGGCTCCGCCTCCCGGCAGTACAACTCCCAGCCTGAGCAGCTGCTCTACGGTAAACACAAATACTACATCTTCTCATCGCTCCATATTTTGTCTGCATAAGAACTCTGTGACGACATACTGTACGGTAAACAGAGTATGTTATATATTAAACAGCCCAGCAGCCCCGAAGATTACTACACCTCAGTGGACAGTGACCTGAAGGTGGAGCTGACAGAGAAACTGTTTTCCTTGGACACGCAGGAGACAAAGCCGTCCTGCAACCAAGAGGTTAGCAGATATTCAACCTGTAGTATTACTAATGTTTTTATATTTGATATGAAATATATAATTCTTTTTAAATATTTATATGTAAATATTTCATACAGATTATGACTGGCTAAAATCTCCAAATCTTAAAAAAATGTAAAGGATCATATATTGTTAGTGTTATTTATTTTCTATAATCAGGATTTTTATTCATTTGTTTGTTTGTTTACTTTTTTTTTAAGTTGTCTGAATATTGAAAAAAACTGTTCTGAATTCTGTTCTGTATTTTGAAGGAGTTCCCATATTGTGTATGCAGAGCATACAGCACTGTTGGCTGCCTTTCCTTCACTTTTTTTTCCAATTTTTCTGAGTTTTTTGTTTGATTTTTTTTTTTCCCCCAAACAGTTTTTTTAGTTCTTTAAAACAGCATTTAAACAAAATTGAGTGCATTGTTTTTATTTATTTATTTATTTTTCTCTATTTATTTACTTATTTATTTCAAAATAAATTTCGTGTTTTGTTTTGTGGTTTTATTTTGTTTTTGTTTGTTTTTTCAGGTTTTTTTTTTAGTTCTTTTAAACAAGTCTGAGTGTTTTGTTTAATTTATTTTTTATTTATTTATTTTTCCAAAGCAGTCAGGTTTTTTTTAGTTCTTTTAAACAAAGTTGAGTTTTGTTTTAATTTTATTTATTTATTTATTTATTTATTTTCAAAATATAGTTGTTTGTTTTTTTTAACCAATTTGAGTGTTTTGTTTTGTGGTTTTGTGTTTGTTTTGTTGTCTTTTTTATTCTTTTAAACAAATGTGAGTCCTGTTTTTTTTTTTTTATTTTATGGTTGTTTTTTTTGTTTTTTGTTTTTTTCAAAAACAGTCAGATTTTTGTTATTTTAAGCAAATTTGAGTGTTTTATTTTGTGGATTTATTTATTTATTTTCAAAAGTGGTTTTATTTAACATTTTTCCCAATAACAGTCTTTTTTTCTTAGTTCTTTTAAACAAATGTGAGTGTTTTGTTTTTTGTTGTTTGAGTTATGGTTTGTTTTGTTTCAAATACAGTCTGTTTTTTATTTCTGGAAAAAATACTGTTCAGAAGGTCTTTGATCTTCCAAAAAAATTTAGATTCTTCATGATTCTTTTAATGGCAACATTTAAATATGGAATAACAGAATCAGGTGCTACATAGAATCTCTTCTGACCTTTGACCTCTCCCCATGACGTTCCAGACTGACCTGAGTGATCTGGACTTGGAGACCCTGGCTCCCTACATCCCCATGGATGGTGAGGACTTCCAGCTCAATCCCATCTGCCAGGAGGAGCCACCATCTGAGATTGGAGCCCTGGGAACCAACCAGCAGAGCTTCAGCAACATCACAAGCCTCTTCCAACCCTTGGGTTCCCCTTCAGCAGCCCACTTCCAGCCCAACATGAATTCAGGAGGGGATAAGCAGAGCATCAACGGAGGCTCTGTGGAGTCGTGGCCATCTGTACCGTACAGCAGGGGCCCCATGCAGATGCCTCCGTACCATGATCCCGCCAGCACCCCGCTGTCCTCCATGGGAGGCCGTCAGAATGTGCAGTGGCCGCCTGACCCTCCGTTAACCAGTAAGCCTGGAATGATGGATCCTTTAGCTGCAAAGCGCTCTTGCCAAACTGGGCCAGCAAATCGAATGCCGCTTTATTTGCGAAGGTAATTCTACATATTATAGGCTGTTTCTCTTGGATTCAGTCTTATAAAATAACATTTGATATGCTGCTGTCTTTAGATTTACATTGGATGACTCCTGTGTTTGCTTCGCAGGCCCATGGAGAACTTTGTGCAGAGCTATATAAGAGATATAAGTCCAGCTCGACTTGCTCTCGCTAACAATTTCAAGCGCTCGTTCACACAGATGACAATGGTTTGTTCATATTGAAATGTTTTTACTTAGTATATTAGAATGATTTCTGAAGTATCATGTGGCAGTGAAGACTGAGTGAAGAATTTTAAACTAGACAACAGTATTTTACATTGCAATAATATTTCACAGTATTACTATACTTCCTGTATTTTTGATCAAATAAATGCAGCCTTGGTGAGCATAAGATTAAAAAAAAAAAAAAGCTTGAGCGGTAGTGTATAATGCAATAAACTAACCTAAACATTAATAAATAATGATTAACTATATTTTACACAGAAAATAGGTTAGGTTCATTCAGGTTTTAATTTCTTTTTTTTTTCATAATTTACCCTCTAAAATTTTCTGCCAGAAATGCAAGTCCAATATTACGTATAACAGTAATATTTTTCATTTTATTAGTACTATTTTTTTTTTTTATTAGTACCACAGTTTAGAATGATAATAAACTCAAACTACAAACAAAACACAAAAAAGTATGGCAACTTTTAAACAAATAAAAACTACCTTATATTTTACATTATAAAAACTAAAAAGACTATTTTTTTTAAATAAATAAAAAACACTCAAATGTGTAAATAAATAAAAACACTCGAATTTGTTCAAAACTAAAAAAGTACAGTTTTTTTTTTAACAAATCAAAACAAAAAATAAATAAATAAAACCTCAAAACAAAACACTCAAATTTGTTTAAAAGAACTAAAAAGAAAAAAAAACATAAAACAAAATAAAACCACAAAACAAAACACACACTTTTGTTTAAAAGAACTAAAAAAAAAATCTGAATGTTTTGGATAAAATAAATAAATAAAATCAAATAAAACAAAATACTCAAATTTGATTAAAATAACAAAAAATATTAGTTTTTTTAGTTCTTTTTAAACATATTTGAGTGTTTTGTTTTGTGTTTTTATTGTTATTTTTTGTTTTGTTTTCAAAAAACTGACTTGGCCATTTGAAATAAAACCACAAAACACTCAAATTTGTTTAAAAGAACAAAAAAAATATTTAAAAACAAATAACTAAAAAAAAACTGACTGTTTTGGTGAAAATAAATAAAACAAATCAAACAAAACACTCAAATTTAATCAAAAGAACTAAAAATTAAAAAAAATTAAATAAATAAAAACTAAACTAAAAAATGAACTAAAAAAATGCATTGTTTTTGGGGGCAAAAAAAATTAAATAAAACCACAAAACACTCAAGTTTGTTTCCAAGAGCTAAAAATAAATAAATAATTAAAAATAAAAACAAATAAAAAAAAATCAAACAAAATGCCCAAATTTGATTAAAAGAACTAAAAAAAAAATTCGATCAAACAAAACACTCCAATTTGTGTTTGCCTGGCAACCTTTCAAGCATTGATTCATAAACCTCTATAAAATGTTTTCTAAAATCAAGAGAAATGTTAATTAGATCAAGTGTATCCAAACATTTGAAATGCTTTGAAATGATACTTTCTCTGTTTAAATTACACGTCTTGAAGTCACCATGTACTATCTGTATGTTTAGAGTGAGACGCCTCCCACAAAATCACAACAGACAATGTGGAAGAGACCTCGGAGTGAGAGCTGTGCCGTCATGGACAGGAAATCACTCAGCACTAGTGCTTTGTCAGGTATATTACACTGAAAATCAATGATTATTATAAATTCCTGATTTTAATAAAAAAAAAACTACATTACCCATGATTCTGCAGAGAAATCAGACAAAAACCAATATCAATTGCTAATCAAACGCTTTATATCTAGACAAAGGCATGGACCAGCAGCACAGGAAGACTCAGTATTCGGGGAATCAGGCTGGACAGCCGACGAAACACTTTCGAGAACAGTGCTATAACTACAGAGAGTTCAACATGCAGCCTTCCTCCAAAATGGATGGTGAGCTCTGAACGGACACATACACGCATCCGCACTCACACACTGTACGTCATTGCACTGTGGATGCCGATTCTCACAATCGCTTGTGTTCGCAGGAATTGCGAGTCGTCTCATCGGGCCCTCCTTCGAGACCTACTCTCTGCCTGAACTGACGCGTTACGACTGCGAGGTCAACGTCCCGTTGCAAGGCAACCTTCATTTGCTGCAGGGCAGTGACCTCCTAAGAGCATTAGACCAGGCCACTTAGACCGGTTTCGACACAGAAATGCAGTCCCACTTTACCCTGACCCTATCACTCATCTCACAGTCACCATCCTGACAATAACCAACTCAGCTTTAGCACATGCACACATACACCCTCTCACAGTCATATCTACCTGACTGCATACATGACAAATGTAGCTTTGATTCTATTTTTATTGTCTACATCTTCATAAATTATATACATGTACTATTTTTTTAGTTACGAGATGGTTTCTGAATGAGTTTAAGTATTTTTGGAGGAGCTGAAATGTCGTGTTGTGTTGTCTTCAGCTGGCTGGCTGTTTCTCTGCTTGGCGGATCATTTCGCCGAAGCTGTTTTCAGCAAATTTTCTCCTCTTTTTCTCTATCGATGTCAGATAAGAAAAAAAAGAAAAGAAAAAAACAATCTACTGTAAGCTACTCGTTTTAAAATGTTTTCATTTCTTTCATTTGTTCTAACTTTCCTACCTCTGACACCTCATTAAAGACCCCATGAAATTAAAAGGCCAGTTCGGAGCTCATCTATGCTAATGCAGTGGTTCCCAAAGTGTGTTCAGTTCAAAACATTATTAAATAACTCACCAGCATTAACAATAGCTGCTCATGATACACATGCTGCTGTCTTTCTACTCGCACAAACACATTGCTCTGAGTGAAGGGTTGCCAGATTTCACAAAAAGCAACCTGGTCTAATATATACAGTGACCCCAGTTATAGCTTTAGGTAGATAGTATTTTCAAAACAAACCCTTTAAGGATGAATATAAACTAAATTAATTAAATTCTACTAAATTAAAAAGCAGTTCAGTTTAAAATATTTAAATATAATATCAAGAAAATAACATTGCATTATTTAACACACCAATTTAGTTTTATTTTTAATGCAAGTTAGGGCTGTCACAATTCCTCAATTCAGTTCAAGTGCTTGATTTTTATTTTTTTTTGTTGTTGTTGTTCTTGTTGTTGTTATTTTTTTAAAATCCTCGATTGCATTTTCCCAGTGTCGAATAACCGATTCCACAGATGAGAATCCATTAAATGCATTATTAGTTTTCTAAGGCTGCATGATATATTTAACACTTTTAAAAAATCATAATAAAGCATAAATGCTATTGTGAATTCACAAACGCTACGATTCATTTAAATAAGCATATGTCATACAGGTTTAATATATGTGACCCTGGACCACAAATAAGTCATAAGTGTCAATTTTTATTTGTTATTTCTGAAAGCTGAATAAATCTGCTGTATGGTTTGTTAGGATAAGACAATATTTGGCAGAGATACAACTATTTGAAAATCTGGATTCTGAGGGTGAAAAAAAAATCTAAATATTGAGAAAATCGCCTTTAAAGTTGATCAAATGAAGTTCTTAGCAATGCATATTATTAATCAAAAATTAAGGTTAGATATATTTACAAAAATTTACAAAATATCTGCATGGAACATGATCTTTACATAATATCCTAATGATTTTTGGCATAAAAGAAAAATCGATAATTTTAACCCATACAGTATAATTTTGGCTATTGCTGCAAACATACCCATGCTACTTAAGACTGGTTTTGTGGTCCAGGGTCACATATGTGCTTTATGTAATGGCTCCGTTCACAGTAAATGCTGATCCACACAAACTGTTATCATTTTCATGTGTGGAGCGATCTCTAAATATTGCGCGAGTTTGGGTTTATTATAACGTTCATCTGGGAATGCAACGTTCATTAGATTTGTAAGGTAAATCATTTATAAACCTATTCAAATGCAGGCAAATACATTATATCTTTCTCAATATGCTAACTGTTCATCGCAATTTCAAAATAAAAGTTTAAACCTTCGCTCTGAGTTTACACATTATTCTAATTACAATGGCTTCAGCATTTCTATCATAAGGAAATGTCAAAATAGTAAAGCTTAAGTGGACATTTGTATTAAATGTTGTTTAGTCAAAATTAAACATGGATTAGATCATGCAGTAAAGTGTAAAAACAATCATCAGGCCATTGGCGCCCTCTGCAGTCATTTGTTATAATGCGTAATGCACGTTAGCTCTGTAATTTACAATATTATGTAACAGTACCATTGATTATTTGTTTTTGATACTTCATTTGAGCTAATTATTGCCTCATTGCTATTATATATGTATTTTAAGTCATTTTAAATGCTATTGTTTTGCTACTAAATTAATCATAATTATCAGAATACTTGATTAATCGTCAGAATAATCGCCCAATTACTCACCAAAATAATTGTTAGTGGCAGCCCTAATTCAAATTGAATTTAAAAATCATACTGCTTTGTTTAATTGCACCTGTGCTGGCAACCACTGTGCTAGTGTACTCCTAAAACCTAACAAAACATACTTTAAAAGTGTATTATTTTAAATAACAACATTTAATATTTTAATATTAGGTCAATCAAAGGATTGTAAATGATAGTAAGTCATGGATTAAGGCTATATCCTGTTTAAAAAAAAAGATTTCCAAATCAAACTTCCTGTTTCAACAGGAAATATGTCAGAAAACTGTGCTCAGAAGTCGTTTCATGGGGTCTTTATGCCTTGTCCCCACTGACCACTTTCAGTGTTCATGTTATTCATGTGCCTTTCTTTTTTTTGATTAGTGGCAATACTGTGTTTCTGTCTCTGAGCTCTGTTTATTGCCTTATTGTGGAGACCACTTTAAAAACATATATTTTTGTCAATTTAGCTGTAAACGTACATATTTAAAGGAAGATGCTCTAAGATTTCTACTATAGATTTCTACTTTGATGATAAAGTTTAGCATTTATTTGTCCTGGTACTTTGTCTTGTCTACTCAGTAGATGTGAATCAGAGTCCTTATTGAGTCTGCAGTGCTGGTGTCCTGTGCTCTTTCTTGGTGGCATTTTTTTTCCGGAAATATGCAAATGCATATTACAGTTATTGGCAGGCCAGTACAGTTGGTTTAAAAATTGGAGTAAAGAGGGTTTTTTTTTTTTTAATTAAAACAAATCTGTGTAGCATATTGGATTCTTAAAATGAGTTTAATCTTAGTGATTTCTTGCGTTGTTTAAACATGGTGCTTCATGCAGTTTGACCCATATGAATGCGTAGATAATAACATTAACTCTCTTCTTATTTGAATTGCCCTGAGGTTGTCTTTAAAGTTGAATTAGAGAAAGAATTGATAATGGTGATTCTTCTACTCAAACACATATTCGCACTTACATACAGTTTTAATGTAAATCTGAACCCCTGGTGAAAAAACGAATGACACATTGTGAAGATTTAAAGGTACAAAGATGAGGTTTGGCACACGGTCCAGTTTTTAAAGTAATAGTGTGTTTTGTGAGCAGACTGGAGATGTGTTGCTGTATTGCGGATCTGTTGTGTAAGATGCTAATGAAAAGAGTGGCTGTGTACAACTAAATTTAAAACTAATTCAGCATAGGAATTATGCTAAATTTAAACTAAATTTAACTAAATTTAAAACTAATTCAGCATAGGAGTAAATGCCACAAAACATGTTCAGGTCATATTTCACTCCAGAGAGAAAAAAAATCTAATTATATCACAAGATCATAAGACATTATGCATATTTTCAGCACTATTAAAATTTTCTTACATTATTTTTATGACAGCTACCCCAAAAATACCCTCCAAAACTTGACCAATTATCATTATTTGAATGCTAAAAAAAAAAAAGACAATTTTAGTAGCTATTTAGTGGTTTATTAGTTTGTTCCATGGATTTAAATAAATACTTAAAAAATATATTGTAGTATATGTAACGAAAACAAGAGGAAAAATTGTTTATTAAATTTATTTATTTTTATTGGTCACATTT
>VONZ01001055.1:152500-235985 GCA_012976165.1 Labeo catla
TCGCACCCCGGACCTGAGCGGGGAGCGCGTGCGGCCGCCGGACTCCGCCCCTTACCTGGACCCTTCCCTTTTGGAACACTACCCCTCCTTCACGGAACCCCGTCACTTCGAGGACACCAGATCCCCCTTTTATTTTGGACACTTTTCCCCCTTTTTGGACACTTTGTTTTATTGTTTAATAAAAGCCTCTCCGAGGCCTGACGTCACGCCCACTGTGTCTGTCGCTTTGCTCCGCCCCCGTGACAATATATATATATATATATATATATATACATGCATATATATATATATATATATATATATATATATATATATATATATATAGGCTATATATATATATATATTTTTTTTTAATAAAAGAATGGCATCAGCAGTATGATTAAAGCTAATATAGTTAGTTAGATTTATTAATAATAATAAATAAACAGTGACACAGTTTGAAAATAGGGCTGGGTATTGACAAAAATGTCACGATTTGATTAGATGGCTCACAAGCTTGTCATTCGACTCGGTTCAATATCAATTATGCTGGATATTTATCAGGTACAGTACATGGAAAATTTTCTCCAGTAAAAAAAAAAAAAAATCTCTCAACTAATGATACAAAATAAACATGAAAGTCAGTTAAAATGAACTTATTTGTATACAAATGCTAATTTTACAATTACATAATCCGATTCGTTTTTTTTAATATTTAAATGGCGGTTGTCATATAAACTTGACAGATTTATTGTAACATAAATTAATGAAGGACAGTAAAAACATAATGAATATGTTATATGGTGAAATGCTCCTCTCAAGAGTCTATTTTTCTGGCTGACTAACGAGTTTGTGATCACCGGATGTGTTTTTTTCTGAGGTAAATGTGACGTTACGTGACATTGTTTACAAGCTGTTGCACTGACATCTTTCCGCGGTTGAAACACTGATTAAGCGATTACATGAGACAGGATATGGTTTTCGGCAAGTTGTACTCCTTTTAACATACCTTAAGGTGTTCTTTTTTGTTTATTTCGTGCTGAGGAGATGATCAGTTCACGTCCACTTCCTGCTGCCGCGTCTCTTGAACTGAGGCGCTATAGAGATCTGTCACTTCACTTTAAACAGCGCCAAAACGGTATTTATTGTTTGATTATTGTAAAAAAAAAAATGTAATAATAATTTAAAAATCCGAGACTTTGTTTCATATCAAAAGCAGCAAAGCTTATAGCAATGGGAGATGTGCTAGCTACAATGTTCCTTTCATAAACTGAAAACAGGCTAGACTAATCGATTGGATTTAAGAAATCATATCGTTTCGTAAAAAAGAGAAATATCGAGAAATCGATATTTTTACCCAGTCGTATTTGTAAACCGTTTATAGCTGATAAAAATGTCAGATGATAAATATTATCAGTATTTAAAAATATCAGTGTTATTTTAGTATTATTCATATACTATTATTAACTAATATTTTGAATTCGATTTTTTTTAATATATTTTCTGATTTTATTGTAGTTTTAGTAATTACTTGTATTAATTTTGTGCTTTTGTAATTTTTTGTTTTAATATATATTTGAATTTGCCTTTAAGCTATTTTTATTTTATATTTCACAGCTTGAAAATGTGTATTTTAAGTGTAAAAATGTTCCACACACACACATATATACAAAACAAAAATGTACAAAAGCACAAAATTAATAAAAGTAATTACTAAAACTACAACAAAATCAGAAAATATAAAAAATTTATTATATTATAATATGATAATTTATAATATAATATTTAAAAATGTATATTAATAATAAATAACAAACAGTAGTATAGTTTGGAAACTGTTCATATTAACCTTTAAGTTAATATTCTTAATTCATCTGTTTTAATTATGTGCTTTTGACTGTTATTATATGTATTTACATTTAGCATTAATTTATTTCAGTTTTACTTCGTCATTTTAGTTAGTTAAACTTACATTTAATTTAGTTAGTTTTTTTTTTTTTCTAATTTAAATTTCTATTATTAATAAATAACAAATAGTAACATAGTTTGGATATAGGGCTGGGTATTGACATAAATGTCACGATTTGATTAGATGTCTACTCACAAGCTTGCAATTCGATTCTGATTCAATTCAGTTCAATATCAATTGTTCTGGATCATCTACAGTACATGGCAAATTTTCTCCAGGAAAAAAATCTCAACTAATGCTATAAAATATAGGCAAGATTCAGCTGGTACTACATTATTGGGGGTTAAAATTAACTGATTTGTATACAGATATTAATTTTACAATTACATAATTATATTCTATTTTCCGATTTCGTTGTAGTTTTAGTAATTACTTTTTTTTTTTTTTTAATTTTATGTGCTTTTGTAATTGTAATTTCACAGCTTAAAAATAAGTATTTTCAAGTGTAAAAATGTTTCACCAAAAATAAATAAATAAATAAATAAATTACGTGTTTTAGAGTGTAAGATACAAATGTTTAACATATATTTTTATTGTTAATAATAAATAACAAACAGTAATAAAGTTTGGAAACCGTTCATAATTACCTCTAAATTAATATTCTTAATTCATTTGTTTTAATTTACATTTTTATGTGCTTTTGACTGTTTCATGTATTTCTATTTAGCATTAATTTATTTCAGTTTTACTTTGTCATTTTAGTTACTTAAACTTATATTTAGTTAACTTATATTTCACTTCATTTTTTTCTAATTCAGCTACTTTTTCATTTATGTTTTTTTTTTTCATTTTATTTATTTCAGTTGTAATAGTGTTAGTTTCAGTTGATAGTAATGACACTTCTTAAATGCGTCTCATCTAATTTAGAATTTAATGTCATAAGTATCCATTTCATAAACCATCTTAAAAAACACGACTCAACTGTGAGCCAACTACAACATGTATACATGTGTTAATAATGTAGAAACCTGTATAAAACCCATCAGTCCTTTCAATAAAGGGCCTCCAGCTTTGAAACAAATCTGCAGCTCAGCTATTCTAACAACAAATACGGCATCAATCACCATTAAGCTGTGCGCATTCGGCTCTGTCAGAGTGGCAGTATGTTATTGCTGTCATCTCAATGGCATGTCACGGCTAAACTTGTTTAATTTTTTTAATAATTTCTCTTCTCAGAAACGACACAACATACAGCTATTAAAGTAACTGACAGAGAATGTCAGGCCCGTTGCACTAATGTGCTGAGTGGATGGAGAAAACACGCTTCAAATTGAGTTGGGAAACCGCGTAACTCTTGGACCCTGAAACGCAGGGGGGGAAACAGACAGGCCTGTCCTAAATGTCCCCACAAGCCCAGGAAAATGTCCTAACAGCCCCAGGACGTTTGCCAGTACAGACATGCTAATTAAAGGAACTTTCCATTAGCAAACTCCTCTGTCCCGCTCAACCATTACAACCAAAAGAGGCAGCTTTGAAGCCAAAGGGCATGACGGAGACTTTGTACGAACCGCAGACAGTGAGAACGCAGATTAGAGAGGTAAAGATGCGCAAGTTTTGTAACAGCAGCTATCAATAATGATTCTGTCAACCACTGAGGGATGCCAAAACTGGCTGAAAGGCCAGTGCCAAACCAGACGGTGTCCCCGGCTAACCCGTGAATGTTATCAGGCACACGGACGAACCGAATGTCCTCCTCCCTCGCCGCCTGTGGAGTCACTTCTGTACTGAGATGTTTGCTGGACGCTCGCCTAGCCAAACCTCTCTCATTTATTTGTTATTGTCCTTGTTATTTCTGTTTGGAATATGACGCACATCCTTTCCTCACTCTCCATATTCCACAGACAAATGGACACAAATGGAGGTGGCCTCACGCAGCTTCCCGTCTTTGCGCAGGTACTGCGTCTGAGGCAGTGTATTAGCAAACACAAAATGTGGCAGAAATGAAGTCAACCTGAAATGTCTGCTATGGCAATCCATTAACAACACCTCGCTTAATGTCCATCGATCCAGAACACACGTGCTGCCCAATTCACAGCCTGTTCATTTTCAATTCCTCAGACATCAGCATGTGGACATTTGCTGTTTATCCAAAAAAAAAAAGGTTTTAAATTAGATTTGCAATTTTTTTTGACGGGAATGTCAGCGTTTGCAAGGCAGAAAAGGAAAGAGTATTAACATTTTGGATAAGCTTATATTTGTGACCCTGGACCTATAAAAAAAATGTAATCTTCATCTAAATAAATAAGCTTTCCATTAAAGTATGGTTTGTTAGGAAAGGACAATATTTGTCCAAGATACAACTATTTAAAGTTGTCCAAATGAAGTTCTTAGAAATGCATATTACTAATTGAAATTAAATTCTGATATATTTACAGTAGGAAATTTACAAAATATCTTCATGGAACATGATCTTTACTTAATATCCTAGTGATTTTTGGCATAAAAGAAAATTGATCATTTTGACCCATACGGAGTATTGATGGCTATTGCTACAAATATACCCGTGCTACTTAAGACTGGTTTTGTGGTCCAGGGTCATATTTTACTTTGGTTTTGCATAAATTAAATGTCTATTGTCAAGACTCTCAATGTGTGCTTTGTTTTCTATGTGAATAAGCATGCATTATGAAAACATCTTTGAAATGTAAATGAAGTTGTATGATTAAACAGATATATATAAAAAATACCATTCACAATGTGCAAATAGATGTAAGCAAAAATAAGTCAGTATGCAAAAAGGGTATCATAGCTGGTCGGCACAATTTTAGAGAATATTATTTAATGTATAAAGTTTACTTTAAATTTCTAAAAATGCATAACGTTTATTTCATTTTAACTAAGTCTTTTTAATTAAGTACTGCTTACAAAAATCCAAAATAGACACAGCATAGGTTGAAATTATCTACTTAAAGTTTGAATGGAGTCTTGTTAAATTATAAATTATAATTATTAATATCAATTAGTTAATAATCAGTCTTCTTTCAGAGTAAAAGCAAATTTCATGCACACTTTATGTCAAAAGTTTGGAATAATCAGGAAATTTTAATGTTTTTGAAGTTTTGAGCATAAGTTTCTTATGCTCACCTATGAGGTTAATTAATTGGTTAACAGTAGGTTCCCTTACTATATATGGTGAAAACAGTATTTTATGTAATTTTACGGTAAAATACAGTTTCTGTAAGTGAAAAATAATGTATGTGTAACGGTACTCCAGTGAAGCGTGTTAGATCCAGATGCGAGCTTTATTAAACACAGCGTAGTCAAGACAGGCAGGGTCGATATCCAAACAAACAGTAATTCGTAGGCAAGACAAAAGCAAAATCCAAATAAGCAGGCAGAAGGTCAAGATCCAAGAGAGAGCAGTCCAAACTGACAAATGAACAAGGCTATGAAACTAGGCTAAACTATGGCAATGAAGCAAGACAAAACTATGGCAAAAAACAAGGCAAAACTATGACAATGAAACAAAACCATGAAAATAAAAAAACAAGGCAATGAAAACAGGGAAACCACTTGGTAGAGTCCGCACAGGCAAAACAATACTTCGCCAGGCCTGTTTGGTATAGGCCTCCTTAAATGGCCACCAAACAGGAAGTAACCCAAGAAGCAGCAGAGGGAGCGGTAACAGTGAGTCAGTGGGTGAGGGCTCCCTCTGCTGGCGTGGCGTTACAGAATCCTCCCCTCTAGGAGCAACTTCTGGCACTCAAAACAACAACAGTCCAGGATGGTGGGGGAACAGAGGCAAAACAGGGGGTGGGACAGGGGGCCAGGTCCATGCAGAGGAGGTGGGCTTGGCCGTGGAACAGTAGCAGACAGGTGGAGCCTGGGCCATGGAACAGTAGAGACAGGAAGACTGGAGGACCTGGGCCATGGAACAGTGCAGACAGTGAAGCACTGGAGGACCTGGGCCATGGAACAGTGGCAGACAGTGAAGCACTGGAGGACCTGGACCGTGGAGCTGTGGCAGACAGTGGAACCTTGGAGGACCAGGGCCGTGGAGCTGTGGCAGACAGTGGAACCTGGAGGACCTGGGCCGTGGGACAGTGGTAGACAGTGAAACCTTGGAGGACCTGGGCCGTGGAGCAATGGCAGACAGTGGAACACTGGAGGGCCTGGGCCGTGGAGCAATGGCAGGCAGTGGAACACTGGAGCAGAAGTCCACCATGTTTGATTCGGAGGAGCCTGGAGCCATGGTGGAGCAGGGAGAGCAGGCAGCCATGGTGGAGCAGGGAGAGCAGGCAGCCATGGCGGGGCAGGTAGAGCAGGCAGCCATGGCGGGGCAGGCAGAGCAGGGAGCCATGGCGGGGCAGACAGAGCAGGCAGAGCAGGGAGCCATGGCGGGGCAGGCAGAACAAAGAGGAGCAAAGATACGTACAGTGGAACTAATGACATCCATAGCAGAGCATAGGGTTCATGATTGGCCTCCTTGGCCGTGATATGACAGCCAGAGAGTTCATAGGAGGACGCCGCCCCCTTAGGGGGTTCTGCAGCCGGAGTCGCCACCTCCGGGGGCATTGGTGCAAACTCATGGTCAGACGTGGCAGTGAGTTCATTAATGGACGCCACCTCCTTAGGAGGTCCTACAGAGCATGCTGACACCTCAGGAGGTATTGGCGCAAACTCGTGGGTAGGAAGGGCCTCTGGCACAGACCCGTGGTCGAGGCCTCTGGAGCACAGTGTGTAGCCCACACACTCAAAATGGCAACAGCCATTACAGGCAGCACAGTAGATAGTGGGATGCCTGCCGGTCTTGAGGGTGTGGACGCTGTGGACATGTGGCTTGGGAGCGTGGGCTCTGCGTGGCTTGGGAGCTGAGACAAGACCTGGCAAGGCTTTGGGATGTCAGCTGATACGTGACGAGGTTCTGGGGGGTCAGCTGATACATGCCGAGGTTCTGGGGGGTCAGCTGAGACGTGACGTGGCTTTGAAAGGTCTGTCGTGACTTGACTTGACTCAGGGAGGTCTACTGTGACTTGACTTGACTCAGGGAGGTCTGCCGTGACTTGGCTTGGCTCATGAAGATCAACTGTGGCTTGGCTTGGCTCAGGGACAACAGCAACAACTTGACTTGGCTCATGAAGATCTGCTGTAACTTGGCTTGGCTCATGGAAATCAGCTGTGGTTTGGCTTAACATAGACAACCCAGCTGTAACTTGACTTGACTCAGGAACAACAGCTGTAACGGCTTGACTCAGGAACAACAGCTGTGGCTGACTCAGGAACAACAGCTGTACATGGCTTGACTCATGGAGAACAGCTGTGTCTTGGCCTGACTCATGGAGAACAGCTGTGACTTGGCTTGACTCATGGAGAACAGCTGTGACTTGGCTTGATTCAGGAACAACAGCTGTAACTTGGCTTGACTCATGGAGAACAGCTGTGACTTGGCTTGACTCAGGAACTACAGCTGTAACTTGACTTGATTCCAAAGTAACAGCTGTAACTTGACGTGGCTCAGGAATCACAGCTGTCACTTGACTTGGCACTGAAAGTGCAGCCCTGACTTGACTTGACACCGGAGGATCAGGCATCACTTGATTAGCTTTGGGTGCGGCAGATATGAGATGAGATTCAAATGAGATGATTTTGGATTGATGTGGCTCAAGCGTGGCAGCCATCTTGGCCGGGGACTCAGACGCCATCTTGTGAACAGGCCTGGGGATGGTGGCCATCTTGTGGACTGGCTCTGGGATGGCAGCCATCTTGTGGACTGGTTCTGGGATGGCGGCCATCTTGTGGACTGGCTCTGGGATGGCGGCCATGACAGGTGCAGACTCTGGAGCGGCAGGCTTGGCTTGAGCAGGCCTTGGAGCAGAAGACGTGACGTGAGCAGGCCTTGGAGCGGCAGGCATGGCGTAAAAAGACTTTGGCTTGGCGGACATGATGTGAGCGGGCTTTGGTTGGATAGGTATGATGTGAACTGGCTTTGGCTTGGCAGGCTTGGCGTGAGAGGTCTCTGGCTTGCTAGACATGACGTGAGCAGGCTTTGGCATGGTAAGCATGGCGTGAGAGGGTTCTGGCATGATACTAACTATTCCAGACATGACAGAAAAATTGGGAGATACTGGGGGATAGCAGGGTTCCTCATTAGCAATCCCCACAGTAAATGGTGAACCAGCCAGCAACAAAGCATAGTCAATATAACGGACTAGAGACCAGTGGCGGTGATGACTTGGCATTTTAATTGAAATGTCCTTGTCCAAACCAAAGAAGAAAATGTCCTTAAGAAAGCTTTCTTGAAAATCCATATAGTGACAAAACTCACAAAAGTCCATAACATACGGTTCAATGGGCCGGTTACCTTGACGGAGTTTAACGAGGCGTGATGCAGGATCCATGGTTGATCTGTGTTTCTGAAAGCCGCTGGATCTTTGGTAGGCGAAGTATTCTGTAACGGGACTCCAGTGAAGCGTGTTAGATCCAGATGCGAGCTTTATTAAACACAGCGTAGTCAAGACAGGCAGGGTCGATATCCAAACAAACAGTAATTCGTAGGCAAGACAAAAGCAAAATCCAAATAAGCAGGCAGAAGGTCAAAATCCAAGAGAGAGCAGTCCAAACTGACAAATGAACAAGGCTATGAAACTAGGCAAAACTATGGCAATGAAGCAAGACAAAACTACGGCAAAAAACAAGGCAAAACTATGACAATGAAACAAAACCATGGAAATAACAAAAACAAGGCCATGAAAACAGGGAAACCGCTTGGTAGAGTCAACAATACTTCGCCAGGCCTGTTTGGTATAGGCCTCCTTAAATGGCCACCAAACAGGAAGTAACCCAAGAAGCAGCAGAGGGAGCGGTAACAGTGAGTCAATGGGTGAGGGCTCCCTCTGCTGGCATGGCGTTACAGTATGTAAAACTGTAAATTGACATTCCCAGTTTTCTCTGCTTTACATTACATTTGATGTTTTTTCATTGAAATAACAATGTTTCTTCTTAGTTTTATCTCATCAGTTATTGCAATATTTCTCTTGATTATGAGGTTCCATTTGTGCCAAAAATGAACTTACTGCTTTGTGCTTTGTACTTTGTACTACACATTTGTTCTAGTATAGTCATTGCCTACTTGTTTAGAAATTAGTATATATTATAAATTAGTATATGTCCTCTGTTTATGTCATAGTGTTCTGTCGCCCTTACTGTCGTTGTTCTGTTCTGTCGTTTTTACTGTTGTTCTATTGTCCCTACTGTCGTCTTTACTCATGTTCTGTTCTGTCGTCCTTACTGTCATGCGTACTGTGACCATATTTTAATTTGCAAAAAAGAGGACAGTGGGGGTAAGTAGCGCAATGAGCATATCCCATATCAAAACTCAAAATATTTCATTTCCATACCTAAAATGTAGTATATTTTATAGTCACCCTTGTGCATAAACACGGGTAAAAGGCTTCCTACCAGTGGCCATCACAAAACTTAACATCTTGCACATTTTGCACATCATATCATAGGTAGAATGCAAAATGTTTCAATACAAGCATTTCAGTCAAATGTAATTTATGCAATATTTCAAACATTTAACCCACAGGAGAAAATCAACCCTTCGCAACAGTTTAAAATCAGACCAATTCCATGCAAAAAAATGTTGAATTTGGCAACCCAGCATCCAAGTTGCAGGAATCAGATTTAACTTGATCATGGATCAAGACAAGAGTAGGGATGACTGACAAATTATGCTGAGGATTTGCTGCTCAGCAGATAATGTGCTCATATCTGATCTTGTAAGATGTGTTTTCCTTTTATACAGAGTGCGAAAGTGAAAGTGTATAGCCACTCATTCAAAAGAGATTTAAAGGAACACTCCACTTTTTTTGAAAATAGGCTCATTTTCCAATTCCCCTAGAGTTAAACAGTTGAGTTTTACCATTTTCGAATCCATTCAGCCGATCTCCAGGTCTGGCAGTAGCACTTTTAGCATAGCTTAGCATAGATCATTGAATCAGATTAGACCGTTAGCATCTCGCTCAAAAATGACAAAGATTTTCGATATTTTTCCTATTTAAAACTTGAGACTTATTTAAAACGTCAGTCTTAGTACACAGTGTAACTACAGAAGAGTCAAGTTTTAAATAGGAAAAATATTGTCATTATATATGGTCATTTTTGAGCGAGATGCTATCGGTCTAATCTGATTTAATAATCTATGCTATGCTAAAAGTGCTACCGCCAGACCCGGAGATCGGCTGAATGGATTGGAAAACGGTAAAACTCAACTGTTTGACTATAGGGGAATTGGACAAAATAAATACTCCGCATATGATAGTGGCTCCCTGATGTGCAAAAATTATGTTCAATATTAGAATGATTGCGTGAGCAGGCGGTAATGGCCTGAAATTCGGCGGGATCAGGAAAACAGTCTCGCATAGGGCTTTAATACAAAAACATACACAATGAATGGCAACTGTAGAAAGCAAAAGCTGAATCCCAAAGCCCATTTTGGGTGATTTAAAAATCCTGGCTGGACACATTTTTTAGGTCCAAAAAGAGGACATATGGTCACCTATAGCTTACTGAGTGCGTTAAAGTTAGTTTTAGGTTCGATATTCGCCTGCACTCTTAAAAATAAAGGCTTTACTATGCCATAGAAGAACCTTTTTTGGTTACATGGTCCATGAAGAACCTTTAAAGTGCTCCTATTATGCCATTTTAAAGGTTGCTAATATTGTTTTATGAGTCTCCTAAAACAAGTTTACATGTATGCAAGGTCAGAAAAACACTTTAGTTTTCTCCAAAAATAGATTTAATTTTACCTCGTTTCTAAATGATTCGTAAACGACTCGTGCGAAGCAGTTCAAAGAATCAGTCTCTCTAAACCCCTCCTTTCCGTGAGCCCTCACTGCTGTGATTGGTCAGATGGCAGAGTCCTTTATGATTGGTCTACCGCGTACATCGCTAGAAAATACGCTTAAAATCTTTGTAGATTCATCTTTTGGAAGTGAATATAAAACAGATTTACTCACAGCATATGATACAGTGTCTTCTCAACATGATGTAAACCACATGGAAATTTTACTGTTTGTGGGCGGGCAAGTTTTTTGCGAGGTAGAACGTGGGCGGGCATTATGCAAATGTGTTACTTTGTGACGTATAGCTGTAACAGAATAATATTCGAATTCCTGACGACTCGTTCAGGCGGTTGTGAGACGACTCTTTTTTTGATAGACAATAACTTTATTTATCGTGCACTGTCTGTTTTACAACTTTGCAGATAGTTTATGTTCACATACAGCTACATGACACACTGCATGAAAGGTCATATCTAAAAAAAGGCATAATAGGAGCACTTTAACATCTGAAGAACCCGTCTGTTTCATAAAAGGTTCTTGGTGGCGAAAGAAGGTTCTTCAGATTATAAAAAGGTAAGAAAGAGGTGGTTCATTAAAGAAACGTTGACTGAATGGTTCTTCTATGGCATCACTGTGAAGAACCTCTTAAAGCACCTTTATTTTTAAGAGTGTGGGCTGCTTAAGGGACCGTCTGCAAACTTCGCTCACAATGAACAAACAAACTAAATCAAATCAAATCATTCAATCAAATTAATAATTTTTACAAGGTTATAGTAAAGGGCTAATGGGTTGGCTGACATAATATATATGTTACTTTGGACTACAAAACCAAGTAGCAAGTGTTAAGTAGCATGGGTGTATTTGTAGCAATAGCCAAAAATACATTGTAGGGGTCAAATTATTTTTCTTTTATGCCAAAAATCATTAGGATATTAAGTAAAGATCATATTCCATTAAGATATTTTGTACATTTCCTACCTTAAATATATCAAAACTTCATTATTGATTAGAAATATGCATTGCTAAGTGCTTTAGTTGGACAAATTTAAAGGCAGTTTTCTCAATATGACTTAAACAGAGCACATACTAATTTATCTGAACAATTAGGCAATGACTATAGACAGGGACAAATGTGTAGTACAAAGCGCAAAGCAGTCGGTTCATTTTTTGGCACAAATGGAACCTCATACTCACCAGTATTTCATTTATTTACTAAAAATACTTATATAAATATTGCAAAATATTACTGCAATTTAAAAAAACAGTTTTTTATGTTAAAATATAATTTATTCATGCAGTTACAAATCTGACATAGAGCAAATCAGTATATTAGAATGATTCCAGATGCTGAAAATTCAGTTTTTCCATCACTAGAATAAATAACATTTAAAATATATTAAAAAAGAAAACAGTTATTTAAAATTGTTATACTATTTCCCTGTTTTCACTGTATCAAATAAATGCAGCCTTGGTGAGCATAAGAGACTTCTTTTTGAAAAACATTTGAAAAAATAGTTATTCCATACTTTTGATTATCACAGTGTTATTTACAATTTATAAATAACTCCTATTACCACGGTACATCTCCAGAAAACATGGTAAATACATTTCGCAAGTGTGAGATTGATTTCTTGTTTTTGGGACAAACGTGCAGGTCATGATTTTTGAAGGCTGTTATCTGGACACAGGCTTCAGTTGAAAGACAAACATAGTAATGAGAGTGAGTCCAAGCTTAATCATTATTTATTCTGGAAGCAATCACAGGCAAAAAGAAAAGCACTGGGAGAAATGATAGAAAATAACCAAAACAGTTTAGCGACGAGAGACTTCTCTTCCTCTGCATCTTCCCCAGGGTCATTTTTTCCAGTGATCCATTTCGCCCGTGCCACTGTCCAGAGCGCTGACGCGAGTCCAAACTTCACCCTCCTCAGGGGCAAACGCATGCATCTCAACCATAACAATCCCCTCCTAGAGGCTTTGTGTGTCTCTTCCTTCCCATGGACACAGGACCAGACTCCTTACGAAAGCCAGACTTCCACTCTTTCCCCAACTACAAAGATTTCATTTTTGGATCAGTTGATTCAGAGATTTCTGATCCTTATAGTGCACAAGAAAACAAAGTGCAGGAAAATAGGAGGGTCTGCCAATTCAGGCCATGGGACTTCCTCTTTCTTTAACAGTCCAAAACAGTGGCTACCAATAGTATCGCACAACTGGCTGAGAAATAAGCCTTTTAGAAAGGTCATTTCCACACGCACACACACCCAACCACGCACAAATTTCCAGTCGGTTCACCTTAATGGACTTCACAATTACGTGAAGCAAGCTTTGATGTATTAAAGAATACACTGTAAAAATGTACTGCTGAGTAACTTCAGGTGTAATTTAAAGTGTCAGTTCACCCCACAAACATGATTTTCTCATCCTTTACTCACCCTAATATTGTTTCTGTCTTCTGCGGGACATTAAATGTGAATTTTCGAACAAAATCCTGGTCACACTTTTCAATATAAAAATGGCGATGGCAAAAAAACACCATAACAGTTCAATAGACATAAATTTACATCAGCAGCATTAACCTCTAACTATATTCATTATAGAAGTAGGGGAGAGTGGGGTAAGATGAGCCGTTTTTGACTTATGTGGTCTTCAAGATAAGGGGAAATTAAAGTATATTTTCAGGATGTTTCCTATCATTTTAAATGATCAGAATGGTCAGATACAAAGGGTTCTAAAAATATGGCTTCTTTTAAAAATATGTTCCTGTGGCTCAATTTGCCCCAGGTTAGGGGTAAGTTGATCCGAGTCAGGGGGTAAGATGCACCTTCTGGGTGAAAACTGACCATATGACTGAATCTGATTCAAACAATGTGAAATTTTAAAGATAATTTACCTCTTTTAAAAGCTAACTTAAAGGAGAAGTCCACTTTCAGAACAACAATTTACAAATAATGTACTCACCCCCGAGTCATCCAAGATGTTCATGCCTTTCTTTTTTAATTCGTAAAGAAATTATGTTTTTTGAGGAAAACATTTCAGCATTTTTCTCCATATAATGGACTGATATGGTGCCCCGAGTTTGAACTTCCAAAATGCAGTTTAAATGCAGCTTCAAACGATCCCAAATGCGGGTGTAAACGATCCCAGCTGAGGAAGGAGGGTCTTATCTAGTGAAACGATCGGTTATTTTAATAAAAATAATATAATTTATATACTTTTTAATGTCAAACGCTCGTCTTGTCTTACTCTGCCTGGACTGTTTTTTTGTTTTTTTTTCCAGTTCATTACAGTTAGGGTATGTCGAAAAACTCCCATCTCATGTTCTCCCTCAACTTCAAAATCGTCCTGTATCGCTGTTTTTCCTCTTTTGTTAAGGGTGTTTGCATGTTCACTTAGCAAAGACTGTGTTGGTACTTCTGCAGCGATGTAGGGTAATTTTTTAAATCATTTTTGAAGTTGAGGGAGAAAATACGTCTGGAGTCTGTCTTGAGCCAGAATACACAGAGTTCAGGAAGAGAAAGGCAAGATGAACATTTGAATAAAAATAACCGATCGCTTTGCTAGATAAGACTCTTCTTCCTCAGCTGGGATCAGTTACAACTGCATTTGTTTGCTTTAATTGTTTGCATTTCCAAACACCAAAGTTTTAACCTTCCAAAAAACAGACAAAGCAGAGAGTTTGTTGAGTAAAATTAAATAAAACCTGAATTAGAATGAAGGAAAATATGTCACTGAAACTAATAAACATTTTAGTCAAAAGATTCTTGGTAGCTTTTCTGCAATGTTGAACAGGCCTTTAGGGACTACAGGTGGAAAGATATATTTGATTATAATGTGGTGAAAAGCATATTCTGGTTCTCAGAGAAGGATTTGGTGCACTTGTACACTGTCCCTATCAAATAAACTACAAATAATATCTATATATATATATAATAAACTAAACCAGTTGCGTTATATCACATTAAAATATCAGTTTATACTTCAGAGATTTAACTTAACTTCAGTGCATTATGGTGGGGTAATTTAAAGTGCTGGCTCAACTTACCCCACAGTATTTGGCTCACTTTGCCCTATTGCGGGTATTTTGGGAAAAAAAAAAAACTAGCTAGCTTACAAATTCAGGCTAATATTTAGTTAAATGATTTGCATGGTTTTATGCTAAATCACCTATGCGCATCATAAGTATTTTTAGGCCTGGATAAATTTGCTTTGATGTAACAGCCATTACATCTGTTACACTAAAATTTTAAAAAGTAAAAGTAAAGTTAAGCTAAAATTTTAGAGTAAAAACCATTCCACTCCTCCCATGTGTTTCTCCTTTTCAGTCTGGCAGAAATTATGTGTGATTCCAAAATACATGATCACGTGACAGTAAAAGTGTACAGTTGCCAAGATACAGGGGGTGGGTCAACTTAGCCACTGGCTCAACTTACCCCACTCCCCCCTCCACGATTGATTTATAATTGAACTGCAATCTTTTCAATTAATCATTGATTCACTTCAGAAAATTGGTCTGAATGATTTGCACTGATCCATTATGATCATCAGCAAGTAATGACTTCAGTTTCAGTCGTTATTATGACTTGGAATATGGCATATGAGTCATATGGACTACTTTTATGATTATCGTATTGTTTTGTCACCCTACTGTCGTTTTTACTGTTGTTCTGTTCTGTTGCCATTACTGATTGCGATAAAGCTCATTTTAGGTTTGATATTCGCTGCATATAATAAATAATAATTACAAGGTTGGTAGACTTAATATATATGTGCCTTTTCCAGCTATAACATTCTAAAAATTATTAATTTGAATAAACGATTTGATTTTGTTTATGTTTTTGCACTATGAGTTGAATTTGCAGATGATCCCTTAGAGGCCTAGGTGAATATGCAGTGAGAACTTTACCACACTCAGTAATGGCAACAGAACGACGACAGAACAATACAACAAGCAGAGAACACATACACAAATTTATCTTAAAATGTAGGCAAAGACTGTACACAAGGACAAATATGTAGTACAAAGCACAAGCAGTTAGTTCATTTTTGGCACAAATAGAACTTCATATTCTTAGAGAGTTTCTTAGAGCATTTGTCAGGAAACCCGTTTGACAACAGTCCTCATTCTTCTGAGAAGGTCAGAATACTCAGAAATGTCAAATGACTCAAGAAATTCAAGACTGAAAAAACTTCATTTTGGTGAACTCAACAACCTCTCCTCTCTGACTGAGCTTTTACTAAGCTGTCTATCTAGTGTAATTGGACCATTACAAATAGTGCAGTCAGCTGAAGCGATGTTAGCGGTGTTTGCCAGCATGTTGAGACACTGATAATTAGCTTAAGCAAGACGCTGAATTCCCAGTGCTCATTTGCAATGCAGTGTAATGGGCTTGGATTTATATAGAGCGCTGAACCTCGTTTCACTTATCCGTACCGTACCATCTGCCCTGTTCTAGCAGCGTTCAGAACACTGTCAGATGACCGAATGTGGCGGTGAAAGAATTGCTGCAATCACGTATATAATTGTGTTAATAGTTATGTGCAGCTGAAGCACTCTGAGTAGCCGGAAATGCTTTATATAGATTTCAAAAATCTAAATTGTCTGTTGAAACCAGGCTGAACCCATGGATATGGCCAGAGGAGTGTTTTAATGTGTTTGCATAATGTACTAACAATGCCCCGACCAATATATTCCCTTTGATGTGGTAATGGCAGCTAAGAACAAAAATAAACGCTACATTCAACTGGCATTATAAATAATGCATTTCATTATAGTTGATGTTTTTACCAGTAATTATTTTGGAGGCTCTTGAAAGCATGAAGATGACTTATACTTGGTGCTCTCTGCTTCTGTATACGTCATGGCTCAGATTAGTCACTAGCGAATGGTTTGGGACTGTGTGTGCATGTTCATAGAGCCATTAGCCAATCATTACCACCAGCATTATGTTATTTACTTGTGGCTCCAATAAGAGTCACGTGTGGTTTAGCAGATTGGCAGATTTAAAATCGTGTGCTTCTGTGATCCAGCCAACCAGCTGCCATTGAGATGAACAAGATAGCTTTCTCCAGTTATTTCAAATCACCTTGATGACTTAATACCAGTACAGATTTATTGCTAATAAAGTGCCCTCATCAACTTAAAGCAATGAATTTAATAAGGTTAATGATTTTCTTTTTTGATTTACATCAACCTTGAAAACAGCAATGCACTTTTCTCAAGTAAGTAAATGGTGAAGCTCTGCTTCAGTGCAACTGCATGTTTCAATTGGTCTTGTTTGCTCAAGAATAGTGATGAAATTGCCTTGAGGCAGGAACACACTACACAACTTTTGAAGGAGACATCGGACACCCATTTTCCACAAGTTGGTATGATTCTTTAGGGTCTTCATGAAATGTCTGCAACATACTTTAGTTAAAATGCCTCAGTGGTTGTGTAAACAACACCCTTTTTACCTTGTCAAAAACAGCTCTGTTCACAGCAACCCGTTACGGGTCATATCGCTTGAAATAATAATGAGCAATTGCTCACCCCACCACTTTCATCTGTTTTTTGTGGTGGAAAAACAAAACTAATTCAGGACTGTGGCCCCAATGGCTCTAATGCCTGCATTGCTTATGAGGGGTGTTGGGGAAAGTTACTTTTAAAAGTAATGCATTACAATATTGAGTTACTCCCTAAAAAAAGTAACTAATTACGTTACTTAGTTACTTTTTATGGAAAGTAATTTGTTACTTTACTTTTGCATTACTTTTTAAATCTGGGCAGGGCTTGCTTGTTTGTTTTTAATATAAAAAGTTATATTTTTGGCAAACGTAAAAGCCTTTTCACACAAAAAGCCTCAGGCTTTGAGAAAAGCAAATTCACATCTGTACAGTAGACCGCAGAAGAAAACAAAATGTCAACTCTTCAGCAATAAAAAAAGGAAAACAAATGTTAGATTATCTTGAGTAATTTTTGCTTATTAGTATGGTTGAATTAGATCATCGAAGGTCAGCAGCAAAGACACCGGTTAATAAAATAGGATTAAATGCATATTTGTATTATTTAACATATTTAATTATTGCAGGTTTGCGTCATATTCTGAGTTGAATATCACTGTTTTTATTCATTTTGAGAAATACTGAATCTGTTTTTTGTGAGTGAGATGAATTAATACATGTTCACATTTATTCTAGAAGTGAAGTAACATCTTACTCCCGATTTCTCTCAACATGGGGACAGGAGAGTTTTAATCAATAAATGGGGGAAAAGTAACTGGTGTTACTTATTTGAAAAAAGTAACTCAGATATTTTCTTATCAATTAAAAAGTAATGCATTACTTTATTAGTTACTTGGAAAAAGTAATAATATTATGTAACTTGCGTTACTTGTAATGCGTTACCCCCAACACTGCTTATGAGACGTTGTCGCTACAGCTGTTTGAGCGTAGAGAAAATGGCAAACAGCTATTTTAATATGCTAAAAACATCATATTGCTCAGACAATCAAAACATCTTATTACAAATTATTGAGACTGTTTAGGTTTTTTAGGGATTTCAAAAAAAAAAAAAAGAAGTGAATGGATTTCTGTCACTGTAGGGTGATTGTGCCCACATACTGCTAAGTCACATTCATATGCAAGCACCATGTAAAAGTGAATTTTGCATCCTATGTCCCCTTTAAAATCAAAACAGGTAAACTTTTAAAACATTTGGCATTGTTTTCTTGCCGACTTTGTAAATTTTTAAAGAGAAACATTATGCATCATACACTAAATGACTGAGGATCACACATTAGCAGACTTTACAAACAACAAATTGAAAAAGAAACCATCCAGCTGGTTGCTGGAATACACAACAAATTAAACAAATACAGCTGCAAGCAACGATTACTGGGGTTCAAGTGCTCAAGGCATTTAAGCACATAAGGAAAAAGACACTGTGTTAACCGTGCAATATACAATTGCACAAAATCACACAATATACAATTGTTTACACCCTAGAAAAATGCGATATCACCCACCAGTGGCCGATTTCTTTTAAATATCTTACAGCCTTTTCAGGTCGTGAGTCAAAGGCCCAGTGAGTTTCGTTCCGATCGACCTCCATTAACCTTGTCCAATAAGCGCTCAAAGTCTACCGGCCTATGGCAGCCTGTGATGAACAGTTTAGGAGTTATGAGCAATTTCGTACTTTTGATCGCTGTAGCACCCCCGTCAGGCCGATTGGAGCGAGCTTTGGTGACATTGTAGACGGTGTGAGTACTACCATCCCTCCAAGTTTCAAGTCTCTATGACTTACGGTTTGGTCTGCCCGATCACTTTTACGTGGAGATTGTTGATCATTGGCCATTCTAACAATTACAATAGGGTTTCAGCACTTTCAGCTGAAAGTTTGGTTCCAATCGACCTCTGTTAACCTTGTCTAATAGGTGCTCAAAGTTCATCGGCCGATGGTGGCCATGTTTTTTGAGATACGCAAATGTCCTTATAGCCACTTGTGGCACGTTAGACCAAGGCCGTGCAAACTTTGAAAATCAAAATTTTCATGTTGATAGGACAAACAGGTGCTTAGTTATGGCCGGTTTTATGTTTTTTTCCCTTTTATTGTGGCTCTACATGGCCAAGCTCCATGACTTTTTCATGTGACCTCAGATTCAGCTTTTACATACGTGTTGTGAGTTTGGCGAAGATATCTCATTCCGTTCACATGTTACAGTCATTTTAATAGAAGGAGCCCTGCCACTTTCTAACATTTTGCCGTCCCTTTGCAATGGAGAGTCAGAAGTTAACCTTTTTTTGATAACTATTGATATTCACTCTCCAGTCTTCCTGCACTGGTTTGGTTCTGATTGGGTGGAAAACCTAGGACTAGTTCGCAAAAGTAGGTTTTTCAAAAAATGCAAAATACCCCAAAATTTCAAAGACACTTGAGCCTGCAATGAACAGTTTAGGAGTTATGCGTGATTTCGTACTTTCAATCACTGTAGTGCCCCCATCAGGCTAATTGGGGTGAGCCCTGGTGACGTTGTAGATGGTGTGAGTACTATCATCCCTCCAAGTTTCAAGTCTCTATGACTTACGGTTTGGGCTGCCTGAACAGTTTTACGTGGAGATTGCTGATCATTGGCCATTCTAAGAATTACAATAGGGTTTCAGCGCTTTCAGTGAGTTTCGTTCCAACTGACCTCCATTAACCTTGTCTAATAGGTGCTCAAAGTTCATCAGCCTATGGCGGCCATTTTTTGGAAATACGCAGATGTCCTTATAGCCACTTGTGGTACTTTGGACCAAGACCGTGCAAACTGATTTTCATATCGATAGGACAAACGAGTGAATAGTTATGGCCGTTTTTGTTTTTTTCCCTTTATAGCACCACCAAGTGGCCAAGCTCTGCAACTTTTTCCACATGACCTCAAATTCAGCTTTTACATACATGTTGTTAGTTTGGTGAAGCTATCTCATTCTGTTCAAAAGTTACAGTTGTTTTAATAAAAGGAGCCCTGCCACTTTTCAACGTTTTGGCGTCCTTTTGTGACGAAGAGTCAAAAATTAAACTTTTTTTTGATGTTTATTGATATTCACTCTCCAGAGAATCTTCCTGCACTGGTTCCGATTGGGTGGAAAACCTAGGACTAGTTTGCAAAAGTAGGGTTTTAAAAAAAATGACACTTGAGCTTGCGATAAACAGTTTAGGAGTTATGGGTGATTTTGTACTTTTGATCGCTGTAGTGCCACCATCAGGCCAATTGGGGCGAGCTTTGGTGACAATGTAGATGGTGTGAGTACTATCATCCCTCCAAGTTTCAAGTCTCTACGACTTACGTTTGGTCTGCCTGATCAGTTTTATGTGGAGACTGCTGATCCTTGGCCATTCTAACAATTACAATAGGGTTTCAGTACTTTAGCAAAAAAAAAACCCAAAAAACTTTTTACATATGGATGAAATCACAGTCTGAAGCTTAAAAATCCCCTGAAATCATTAAAAAAATGTGCTCTTCATACACTGCAAAAACTGTCCAAACTCCAACTGGACAAAATCTGCAGACTGGCTAGCTTCAGCTCCTCCAGACCGCAAATGAAGGCAAAAATCTGGGCAAAAGTCATGTAGCACGTTCCAACTTTAAATCACATGCAAAAACAACTAAATGCTCAATATTAACAAGTTTATGCTCCAATGCAGTTTCTCTCCATTTTAAGCAAACTTGACCTTCTTTTTGTCAACAAAATGTGTTTAAATTAGTAGGACTTTGACATGAGCAAGAGTTACTCTTGTTTCAGTCAACATCTCTCAGCTGCATGAACACATGGTAACAGGCAATCAGAATAGAAGGCCTTGATCCTCTTCTGTGTGCGGTCAGTGCGGCGCTTAACTCTGCATGGTGCAAATGGTGAAATCAGTGTTATATCCCCCCTGGGCTTATGGAACTGCCTTATGTCCCCCAGCATCACCTCGTCTCCGCCAAGGCCGCCCTGTCCCAGACCCGCAGTGCTTAGTGTCCCAGAAAACCCAGCAATCCGTGGGCGACTCTGTCCTCATCCTCAATAAAGGCAGTGTATCCACTGAGAGTTTTCCAGTTCGAAACAAGCAGGGCGTCAGTAATTTAATTGGTACTTATAATGATGGCGTGGAGGGGCGAAGCACAGATGGAGCATAGGGCTTTTAATTAACGTCAGCCTATAATGATGTCACAATTCATTTCCTTTCTACGTTACGGGGTGCATTAGATATGTCTATAAGGCTGCATTTATTTGGTTAAAAGCACAGTAATGTGAAATATTACTGAAAATTAAAAGAACTGTTTACTATTTGAATATATTTAAAAATGAAAATTTTCCTGTGATGCAAAGCTGAATTTTCAGCATTATTACTCCAGTCTTCAGTGTCACATAATCCTTAAGAAATCATCCCAATATGCTGATTTGCTGCTCATGAAACATTTATTATCAGTGCTAAAAAAAAATTGTGGAAACTGAAACTTTTTCAGGATTCTTTGATAAAATAGTTTAGTTCAAATTTACAGTAAACCCCCCTGTTTATTTGTTGTTCTGAGTCATATCCAAAGTTTGACGGAATACATTAGTCATAATTAATCTGTATCCACTAATTGTTTTCACCGAGCGGCACAAAGAAATTACGTAAGGCCGCCTACACCCTGTGCCTTCTTTCTCCAGTGCTCAGGCCTGTGTTTCAGGAAGAGGCCAAATATAAGTGACAAAAGCCAAAAGGTTACAGTCTATCAGTATAAAAACAGAATAACGCAGAGAGGGAGGATATCCGCAAGGGATGAAAACGAAACAGATTGCTTGAAATAAGGAGCTGCAGATAGAAAGACCTACAAAGATAACATAAACTACACCATTTGTCAAAATGTATGAGAAAATGGCTCCCTTCCCATTTTGTCTAGTGGTTGTTACATAAGCAGCTGTCCGGTTTAAAGAACAGACACAGACGGACAGTATCCCCACTCTGTTACCTTATTTGCCTCCCACTCACTACCTCCTCTTCCCTAAACTATCCTCCGTCATATTCAGCAGAAAGTTCTGGACCACAAAGGTTCCTGATCACTCCATTGACTCCTCCAGCATCTGCAAATATTATCACATCATCCATAATGTCCTACACAGAAACAGAAAGAAACTGTTTAGCTTGAAGGAAATGGAAGAAAAAAGTCCACTGAAGGCCACTGGACATTCCTCTTACTTTTCTGTTACTTTTCTGACGTATGTAAAGTCAGCCAAGACTTCCGTTCCAGAATCAGCACTTCCCGACCTGTATGTTTGACCTTGTCTCTCGACTCACCCTCGCTACCTCCGCCATCCTCACTGTTGATCATCATCCATAATGCATTCCCACACAGTGCTGACACAGGCTTGCCTTTTATTCCTAGTCTTATTTAAGACTATGCAGGTTGAAAACTGTCATTTGGTAAGCATTCTGTGGGACCAGCTTCATATGCACTTATTTTAAAGATACTATTTTTAATTTATGTATTTTCTGTTTTTAATTGCAGTTGCACTTGTATTTATTTATTTATTTATTTATTTTTCAATGTGTTAAATTTTTTTAATTGATTTTTATTTCAGTTTTAGTTATTTTACATCAGGTTCAAGAGAATGAGAAACAGTTAGGCTATTTTACATCAGATAAAATAGCCTGATGTAAAATAGCCTAACTAGCCATTAGTTAGGCTATTTTACATCACGTTAAAGAGAATGAGAAACACAATAAGCTAAAATAAAATACAAGCACATCTCAATAGATTAGAATGTCGTGGAAAAGTTCATTTATTTCAGTAATTCAAATTGTGAAACTTGTGTATTAAATAAATTCAGTGCACACAGACTGAAGTAGTTGAAGTCTTTGGTTCTTTTAATTGTGATAATTTTGGCTCACATTTAACAAAAACCCACCAATTCACTATCTCAACAAATTAGAATAAGGTGACAGGCCAATCAGCTAATCAACTCAAAACACCTGCAAAGCTTTCCTGAGCCTTCAAAATAGTCTCTCAGTTTGGTTCACTAGGCTACACAATCATGGGGAAGACTGCTGATCTGACAGTTGTCCAGAAGACAGTCATTGACACCCTTCACAAGGAGGATAAGCCACAAACATTCATTGCCAAAGAAGCTGGCTGTTCACAGAGTGCTGTATCCAAGCATGTTAACAGAAAATTGAGTGTAAGGAAAAAGTGTGGAATAAAAAGATGCACAACCAACCGAGAGAACCGCAGCCTTGAGAGGCTTGTCAAGCAAAATCGATTCAAGAATTTGGGTGAACTTCACAAGGAATGGACTGAGGCTGCGGTCAAGGCATCAAGAGCCACCACACACAGACGTGTCAAGGAATTTGGCTACAGTTGTCGTATTCCTCTTGTTAAGCCACTCCTGAACCACAGACAACGTCAGAGGCGTCTTACTTGGGCTAAGGAGAAGAAGAAATGGACTGTTGCCCAGTGGTCCAAAGTCCTCTTTTCAGACGAGAGCAAGTTTTGTATTTCATTTGGAAACCAAGGAAGGAAGGGTGGAGAAACTCATAGCCCAAGTTGCTTGAAGTCCAGTGATACGTTTCCACAGTCTGTGATGATTTGGGGTGCAATGTCATCTACTGGTGTTGGTCCACTGTGTTTTTTGAAAACCAAAGTCACTGCACCCATTTACCAAGAAATTTTAGAGCACTTCCTGCTTCCTTCTGTTGACCAGCTTTTTAAAGATGCTGATTTCATTTTTCAGCAGGATTTGGCACCTGCCCAAACTGCCAAAAGCACCAAAAGTTGGTTAAATGACCATGGTGTTGATGTGCTTGACTGGCCAGCAAACTCACCAGACCTGAACACCACAGAGAATCTATGGGGTATTGTCAAGAGGAAAATGAGAAACAGGAAAACAAAAAATGCAGATGAGCTGAAGGCCACTGTCAAAGAAACCTGGGCTCCCATACCACCTCAGCAGTGCCACAGACTGATCACCTCCATGCCACGCCGAATTGAGGCAGTAATTAAAGCAAAAGGAGCCCCTACCAAGTATTGAGTACATATACAGTAAATAAGCATACTTTCCAGAAGGCCAACAATTCACTACTTTTTTTTAATTGGTCTTATGAAGTATTCTAATTTGTTGAGATTTTTGTTAAATGTGAGCCAAAATCATCATAATTAAAAGAACTAAAGACTTAAACTACTTCAGTCTGTGTGCATTGAATTTATTTAATACACGAGTTTCACAATTTGAGTTGAATTACTGAAATAAATGAACTTTTCCATGACATTCTAATTTGAGATGCACCTGTATGTTAAGCTTTTAATTTTTTTATTGCAGGTGAAGTTAAATTAATTTCCATTTCAGGTAACAAAAATGCATTTTAGCTGATTTTAACTTGTAATCAGCTGGAGTAAGAAACTAACAGCCTATTTCCCATTTACACCTGATAACATCCATCCATGTGTCCTAAAAAGCACAGAAGTGCTACCTACACTTAAAACCGATCAAAATGAGAGTATTGCTAAAGTCCCACCACTGTTTTAAATCTAGAAAAATCTACAGAAAGTCCATGCAGCCAGCCTGGCTATGATCTGCCTCCTCTGGTGAGCTAGCTCCCCCATCTGTCCATATGAAGGATTAGTTTAGAGCTTGTCCAAAAATGTTTCCATCCTTTCCCCTCAGCAGAGAAATGCACTCGCAAATCATACGGGAACATAATCTTCAGTGCAGACAGACTGAAGATTAATTTATTCAGGGTTCACCACACTAATCTTGTATGAAAAAAGACCCTGTCAGCTCCACAGTCCCATTATCTGTGCTGTACTCTATACAAACCTGGGTTCACATATCTAAAACACTTGCTTAGATTAATGCACTTTTGAAGTTAGAATGATATACCTTGTTTTTTAAGTATAAAGTCAAAGCAGAATTCATGTAAGTATCTATAGTTTGTTTTCGAAACGTGACAGAATTTGACATGTTAGGAAGAGTTTGACCAGTAAAAGTGATGCCACTGTTGAATACAGAACTAAAAACATTTTTTTTACATTACAACATCACGTCTGAAGCTGTCTGAGTCATCCCTGCTGAAAAAAAAACAAAAAAAAAAAAACTGGTTGGCTGGTTTTAGCTGGTCAGCAGGCTGGTTTTAGAGGTGTTTTGGCCATTTCCTTAGCTGGTCAGGCTGGGAGACCAACTGGAACAACCAGCTAACCCTGCTGAAAAAACAGCTAAAACCAGCCTGAGCTGGTTGGCTGGTTTTAGCTGGTCATCCAGGCCGGTCTTAGCTGGTCAGCAGGCTGGTTTTAGAGGGGTTTTGGCCACTTCCAGGCTGGTCTTAGCTGGTCAGGCTGGGAGACCAGCTAAAACCAGTTACTTCCAGCTTAAACCAGCTAAGACCAGCCAACCAGTTTAAGCTGGTTTTAGCTGTTTTGTTTGTTTGTTTTTTTCCAGTAGGGATTTTATATATTTTGTTCCACTAAGTTTTTACAGCTTTAATACTAGGCCTACTTCTTTTAGTTCATTAATGTTTTGAACAGATCTTTTTAATTTTGAATCCCTAAATAAAGAATAGAAAAATACCATGGGGGGAAAAAGAACTAGCTACTTAGGTCTGCTTAAGCTTGGTTGTTTTTAAAGCTCACGTAAAGTACAGGCTAAATGTCTCTACTTTTTAACATTTGTGTTCAGAGAACAAAACACCCAGAATGATTAGAAGTGACTAATGACTTGTTGGACCAAAAAGGCTTCATTTTGTGAACTCAGCAACCTCTGTGAGAGCTGGTTCTAAGCTGTCTATCTAGTGTAATTGGACCATTACAAATGGTGCAGTCAGATGGAGCGATGTTAGCTATATTTGCCAACATTAGGACTTTGAAAATGAGCATTTAAGCAAGACACTGCATTCCCTGTGTTCATTTGTAATGCGGTATAATTATAAACCAGTGAACTGTATTGATTTATTATGATGTGCTTTTTGAAACATGACTTAACATGATACAGCTTAAAGCTAGTTTCAATATAAAATACTTTGTGATTAAAAAAGCGCACAAAAAATTAGGAAATAACACAAAACCCAAACTGTTCGCCAAAAAGCTGAAGCTTTTATTTTGACCCACATCAGACTTTTATTTTGAAAAACGTATCACGTTTCCTCTTATGCTTGCTGCAGGTTTCAATCTGAATTTCCACACTGATACAAAAGTAGCTGTAACTGTACAGTAAGAGATTCGCGAAACTTCATATTGGTTTGAATATCGGCTCAATGATCGGTATGATTTGTGAGTTGGCTTTCATTGTCAAATAACATTTATTTTATCTTAACTGTCACAACATACAGTATGTACAATACGTTCTAACTAATGTCTAGTTACTATGTTTTCATATTTAAATGGTTGAGTTATGCTTATAATCCTTACAAATACCATGCCAGCCGTTTCATTTCATATAATCATGTTTGAAATATTATATTAGCTTGTTTGCAGATGCAGTTAATGATTTTAGGAGAAGTGTATTAACACACGTATGATTCTATTGTAAGGAAATACACTAAAAAGGAGCTGAGCTAATGAGTGGAAGGAGGAGAAGCAAACCCAATCGGGGTGGTGGACGGTTCAATAAACCCAGAGGAGGTGGAGGAGGAGGAGGAGGAGGAGGAGGAGGAGGTGGTGGTGGCAACAGGAAAGCTGCTGGTGGATGTTGGGATGATGAAGATGATTTCAGCCTGGATTTGGGTCCCAGCCGGTCATTCAAGCCTCCCTCATCCAGAGGTTCAAGAGGTGTTCGTGGGGCTCGTGGAGGAACCGGCAGGGGAAGATCTCAGGCACTCCCCAGAAGACATGACGAGGAGGAGAAGAGATCCAGATTTAGACCTGAGCAAGTGCAGCTGCCTCTGCAGAAGATACACATGACGTCAGAGAACAAACTACAGGTCAAAGAACTGCTGCGGGAACTTCAGAGCCAGGAGTATCAGACAGCAAACAGGTGAACTTGAATTTGTTTCTGTAGAGTCAACAGTGGACTCGCCATTTATTTTTCCCCTTTCATTTTCTCTATAAGGTTTTTTTTACCTCTTAACCCCTGTGTTGCACTCCAAGTAGTTGTTGGTTGGTTTACAGTTTGATCAGTATTGAATAATGTATTCTTTTCATACAGTGGCTCTGATTATGAAGGTGGTGAGGAGGAAGAGGATGAGGAAGAGGAGTATGATGAGCTAGACCATCGTGAGGAAGATCAGTTTTGGCAAACTCATGATGATGGAGTAGAGTGTGCTGAGAGTGATGACTGGATGGAGGACTCGGTCGAGGAGAAGCACACAAAGCCAGAGCCGGTGATCTCCCTGTTTGCCCTGGGCACTCTTTGCAGGTACACTTTGGCTAAAACAGGCATCACTACTTATATTTCAAGATTATTGTAATAATGGTACACTTTAGGAAATATCCTGTTAAATTTACAGTAAAATACAACAGCTGTGGTTGCCAGAAATTCACCATAAAAATATGGTGACATTTTTTTTCAGGTATTATAGGATGCCATATTGGTGCCTATTATAACCTATAATTGTATATGTCAAGTTAACAAATCAGCCTACTTAAACTACCAAAATTTGCTTAAATGCACAGGTAATTACCATAAAAATACAGGTGATGCACATGATGAAAATGTAGAAAGCCACATGGTTAATATTCATGTTTAGACTCTGCACAGGGTCACAGACAAAAAAAACAACAACAAAAAAACAAAACACCATCATGGTAACACACAACACTTAAATAGTGCAATAAACATTCACTAAATATTGAAATGTAACACAAAACATCTTAGTGACAATTAGTGATAACAAAAAACAGAAGCAAAATGTTTAAATAAAAGTCTAATCACATGTAATGTCGCTAAGGGACCTATTTTCTTTTTTTAACTATAAATGATATGGTAATTCATTAGTTTTTACTTGCAATAACTATAAATGTGACCATATTTTACAATAAAATTACATATAATGCAATGTTAAGTCATTTAAAGTTTTTCATCCTATAATTAATAACTGTAGTGATTGGTTATTAACTGTATTATATGCAGTAACTGTAAAAATTAAATAGTTATTTTTCACTAAAATTACATATAATGCAATGCAAGTCATTTAAAGTTTTTTTGTCTTAAAGTTAATAACTGTAATGATTGGTTATTATGTATTAACTGTAAAAATTAACAGAAAACCACCCTAGTGTTTATTAAAAGTGAAAATTATTTATATAAAATATAATCATATATGATGTCTCACGCAGGGACTTCTGGGAATGTCTTTTCACAGTTTTTTTTTTTTCCACTGTAAATTATATGGTAGCTCATAGTTTTTAATTTCAATAATAATAAATTTGACAGTATTTACACAAAAAAGTATTAGTTTTCACTGTATGTCTGTAATAAAGGCAAACATTTACAGAAAATATAACACAAAACTCCCTAATGTACATAACTGATAACAAAAATGAGAAGAAACATGATTACATTTTACTAATAGACCTTTTTTCGGCTTTCACCATAAATGATGGATGGCAGTTCATTAGTTTTTACTTGCAATTACCATAAATTTGATAGTATTTACAATAAAATTACATACAATGAAATGTTAAGCCATTTACCGTTTTTCATCCTATAATTAATAACTGTAATGATTGGTTATTAACTGTATTATATGTTACTACTGGAAAAATTAAATAACAAAATGTAACACAAAACACCCTAGTGTACATTATTTACGTAAAATATAATCATATATGATGTGTCATGCAGTGACTTCTGGGAATCTCTTTTTACTTTTTACTGGGAATTTTTTTTTCCTCACAGTAAAGTATATGGTAATTCATAGTTTTTGCTTGCAATAACTATAAATTTAACTGTATTTTTCATTAAAATTACATATAATGCAATGTTAAGCCATTTACAGCTTTTCGTCTTATAGTTAATAACTGTAATGATCGGTTATTATGTAATAACTATAAAAATCTGCATAAAATTTAGCACAAAGCATCCTAGTGTACCTTAATGAGAACATAAAATTATTTATATAAAATATAATCATATGTGATGTGTCATGCAGGTACTTCTGGGATTGTCTTTTTACTGTTTTTTGCGCTGTAAATTATATGGTAATTTATAGTTTTCACTTGCAATAACCATACATTTGACAGTATTTACACAAAAATTAAATATTTTTCACTGGATAGTTAATAATCCTATTGTACGTAATAACGGCATGCTGTTTTTGTAACATGAGAATGTACAATAACCGTACATTTGACAGTATTTTACACAAAAATAAAATCTATTTTTAACTGTATGATTAATAATCATTATTAATATTGTACATAATAATGGCAAAAATTAACAGAAAATATAACACAAAACTATTTTCACCCTGAATGATATGATAATTCATAGTTCTTACTTGCAGTAACCATAAATTAAAAAAAAAAAAAAATGTTTACAGTGTATTATAGGATAATGTGTGCAGACAGTTCCTGGATGGTAGATGAGTTATACTTTTTAGTTTCCGTTTATAAAGTACTGAATCTGTTTGTTCACTCAGTATACTGTATATATAACTCAGTGTTTCCCGTGTTGCAGGTATGGGTTTGACCGTGAGCGCTGTCGACAAGCTTTGGAGGCTGGAGAACGAAGTGGACATGGTGAGGTTGGAGCGACGTTAGAGTTTCTCCTGTCCCAGATGTTCAGAGAACGTTTCGGCTCCAGCGCCCTCAGCCCCCAAACATCCAACCTCCCTTCCCAGGAGGAATGTGTGGCTTCGCGACAGGAAGAGGCCCTCGCTTTGACCGCAATCTACGGCGATCGGTTCTGTGAGCGTATCAGCAGTCGCGTTTGGACTATCCAGCTTGATTTGCTGTGGTTGGATAAAAGCCGGAACAAAACTCCAGACTCTGCGAATTGTAAAAAGCAGTCAGGATCCAATCAGATTTGTAAGTTTTATCTGAAGGGGGCGGGTTGTAAGTTTGGAAACCGCTGCAAGTTCAAGCACCAAAATAATGAATCGAGCTCTTCCAGAGAGTTTTGTAAGGCAAGTCAACCGGGGTTTAGCAGCACAGAAGCTCCTGTTTACCAGCTGGAGATTCGATTCCAACCAGGTAGTTTATATCCTTTTCAACCTCCGTTTGTGGCCTTCAGTAGCACCGATGAATCGCTGTCAGGCGCGGGACGCCTCAGTGTCACAGAGTACCTGTTCGGTCAGTCACTAAGTGCTGCCCAGGAAGGAGAGCCGGTGGTTTACACCCTAATTTCCTGTCTGGAGGAGGATGGACCTGTCAGAGAGCTGCTGTCAGCTGCTCATCACAAGTACAGTGCTCCGCCCCCTGTTCTTGCTCCACCCACTGTCACTCCAGCCAGGAATCGAAGCAGTAGGAACACTGTAGAAAACAGCATTACAACCAATACTGTAACTAGAGATCAATCCACCAGCTCCACAGAGATCACAAACCACAGAGTGAGACAGAAGGAAGGTGAGTGACCGGGCATCTCAAAAGTATATTTAAATAAATAGTTCACCCAAAAATGAAAACTCTGTTACTTACGTAATATATTTGTTGTTCAATCAGATGCGTCGAATCTAAGAGAGGATGTTGATGATGAACAAGAAGATGGTTGTGATGATGATGAAGACGAAGAGGAATGTATCCCAGTGGAAAACGAGAGCTATGTTAACTTGAGGAAGAGGATGGTGAAGAAGATGGAGATCAAAACTGAGCAAATGCTGCAAGACAACAAGAAGCTCTGTCGAGAGTTTAAGAGGAAACAGGTAACACACATGAAGCCTGTTGCAGACCTAATATGCCCTGATTGTTATAGATGTGTGTGTGGTTGTTTTTGATGTAGCGTAGTATGAACTTTTTTCCATCTTTTTCTTATCCTCATATCATTTCAAAACTGTAGAGCATCACCATGATTCTCTTGACAAAAAGCCAATAGGATTTTCATTTTGTCTTTTGGATTATTGCAGAAAATAAGCTTCGTGACCAATGAAAGTTAATGCGTTTTGTCTATTAAGACCGTCTTCACAGATTAACACAATTTTGGATACAATCAGAAAAATTAAATGAAGCTAAAGTTAGCTTATGAATGGACCACACCACAGTTGCATGACTTCATTGTCACCACCATTAAAGGAGAAGTTCACTTTCAGAACAAAAATTTACAGATAAGTGAGTAAACTATCCGTAAATTTTTGTTTTGGAAGTGAACTTCTCCTTTAAGCTCTTTACTGATCTTTATTATAAATCTACAAATTGGACAGTTTGAGTTAAAATAGTTTGCAAGATCATGAGTAGATGATTTTAATTGTTCAGTGTGATGATGTTTACTGTCCCCAGCAACCTTTGTAGTCCCAAATAGCCTCTAGCCTCTTCAAGACTTTCAAGACATGTAAAATCTTAAAGGGAACCCCATGTATTAAGACTTGTACGGCTTAATATAATGTAATTGTGACCCTGGACCACAAAACCAGTCTTAAGTAGCATGTGTATTTTTGTAGCAATAGCCAAAAATACACTCTATGGGTCAAAATTATCGATTCTTCTTTTATGCCAAAATTCATTAGGATATTAAGTAAAGATCATGTTCCATGTTATATTTTGAAAATATCCTATCGTAAATATATCAAGACTTAATTTTTAATTAGTAATATGCATTGCTGAAAACTTTATTTGAACAACTTTAAAGGTGATTTTCTCAATGTTTAGATTTTTTTGCACCCTCAGATTCCAGATTTCCAAATAGTTTTATCTCGGTCAAATATTGTCCTATGCTAACAAACCATACATCAATAGAAAGCTTATTTATTCCGATTATTTCAGATGATGTAAAAATCTCAATTTCAAAAAACTGACCTTTTATGACTGGTTTCGTCGTCCAGGGTCACAAATGATGTCCTCTTAATGAAATACGTAGTAGAAAGCCCATGAAAGATTTTTTATTTAAAAAAAATCCTCATCGGTTTTTACATATTTTGGACTATGGGGGCGCCATTATTTTGATGACATGAAATGGTTGCACTCGGTGAGCTACTGGCACTAGCTGTTGCTATTTTTACTGCAACACAACTCGGAAAATAAAATACTGATGTGATTACCGCAGATACTAAAAGAGCTTACAGGTGGCGATGGATATAAGTGTAGGCTTAAACCAAATGCCGTACCGGCGATTTTTTTTCCCCACAATGAGTCTAAACGCCCCTGGATATCGAGTGAAATCCGGGCTGTGAAACTCCTTCAGTGGCTGCGGTGTCATGACCAGCGTCGGCATGACCAGCGTTTCTTGTCTCTGCTGTTTGTAAGCTCTTTAGTAGCTGTGGTCTACAAGAGAGTGGAGAGAACAAAGACGCAGGTCTTTAGGAAGTTTTATTCATCCACAGGCATTTTCCCATTGTTTTCTCTTCTTATCGCTTCCTTCGACTGAAAATCACATTTCCGAGTATTTTGAGTTGTGTTGTAATAAATGGCAACAGGTAGCGCCAGTAGCTCACCAAGTGCAACCGTTTGGCCCCCCCATAGTCCAAAATATGTATAAAACGATGTGGATTTTTAAAATAACGTAAATCTTTCATGGGTTTTCTACTACATATTTCAGTAAGATACATCATTAACGTTATATTAAGCTATACAAGTTTTAATACACAGGGTTCCCTTTAAGCTTGAGTGGGGTATTGCTGTTGTGAAAATAAAATGTGAAAATATCATATTTCTGGCATCTAAAAAATAACCCGTTCAAAAAAAACCCACTGACTTCAGGACAATGGAGTGCTAAAATGCTACCTTGTTTCTAGGTTTTAGAACTCATTCCTTTCTAACTTTCTTTCACAAAACATAAAAAGTGAGTTTTTGAGGAAAGCTTAAAAATGATTAAATGCATCATAAAACCGTCTTTAAAATATTCTGTATGACCAAAAGCACTAGATTCCAAGACTTCTGAAATCATTTGATAGATTTATGTATTAGACAGACTGAAAAGTTTTTTTCACTGAAAATCTGGTCATCTGCTGTACTGTAGCTTTTAAATCAAATATTAGCACATTGCTTCAGGGTTGATGTTAATGGTTTAAAACGTCATTGCTTCCCCCATATCTTCTGACCAAAAGTCATTATAGAGCAGTTTTAAATCAGTTTGGAGCTTGACAGAACCCTGTTTCCATTTACCTTCATTATATGCAAGAGAGTATTCAGGATATTGTTCAAATTTTCACCTTTTGTGTTACACAGAAGAAAGTGATAGAACATAGAAATTGTTTTTTAAGATTGTCATTTGTCTGTCCTCTCCGTCAGTTGTCGAGGCGCTATACATCGATGCAGGAGCAGAGGCAGAAGCTACCTGCATGGGAGAAGAGAGAAGCCATATTGGAGTGTTTGGATAAGAACCAGGTTCTTGTCATCAGTGGAATGACTGGGTAAGACTGTGACTTGCAGCTTATTCTATTAACCAGTTTTTTAATTTGGCTAAAATTGATGTTCTTCATGTTGGAATTAATGTAACTTCAGGTGTGGGAAAACCACTCAGATTCCTCAGTTCATCCTGGATCATTTCCTCCAGACTGGATGGCCGGATAGAGTGGCCAACATTATTTGCACTCAGCCACGGCGCATCTCTGCCATCGCTGTGGCGAGCCGAGTGGCCCAGGAGCGAGCAGAGGCCTTGGGTCACTCTACAGGCTACCAGATCCGTCTGGAGACCGTCAGGGTAATGCAGTTTTTACATACCAACCACATTGACTCTGAGTGCTACTTAATGCTGAGCAATACATCTGAAGATTTTAATCATCATTTGATTATCATGTTGAATTATTCTTGTGATAGCAAATCTGAATTTTCAGTCTTCAGTGTCACAGGATCCTTAAGAAATTATTATAACATGCTGATTTGCTGCTCAAGAAACATTAAGGATTCTTTGAAGAATGGAAAATTCAAAAGATATATGAAATATGAATCTTGGAACATTATAAAAGCCTTTACTGTCACTTTTAAACAATTGAATGCATCCTTGGTAAAAAAAAAAAAGTATTAGTGTCTACATGTTTTCTTGTTTTCAGTCCTCGACCACCAGGCTGATGTTCTGCACCACTGGCGTCCTTTTGCGCAGGTTAGAGGGCGACTCTGACCTCAGTGGCGTTACACACGTGATCGTGGATGAGGTCCATGAACGGACAGAAGAGAGGTTTGTGGAAAGCACACGTGTACGTAACAACACAGTCGCACAGGAGTCTGAAATTAACATGATTCCTGTCTCACAGTGACTTCCTGTTGCTGGTTCTGAAGGATCTGATTGTTAAAAGGACAGATCTGAAAATAATTATGATGAGTGCAACCCTGAATGCTGAGCTCTTCTCACAGTACTTCAACAACTGCCCCTGCATCCATATACCAGGTACTTCATCTTATTACCAACAAAAAAGAAATTATATTTCTCATTAAAGGTGACCTATTATGCCCATTTTTACAATATGTAGTATAAGTCTCAGGTGTCCCCAAAATGTGTCTGTAAAGTTACAGCTCAAAATACCCCTCAGATAATTTATATATAATTTTGCAAATGCCTATTTTGAGTGGAAGCAGAAACAGGCTGTTTTCGTGCATGTCTCTTTAAATGCAAATGAGCTGCTACTCTCCTCCCCCTTTTCCAGAATAGGGCTGTGCCTTTACAGCTCATACCTCAGATATTCTCCTGAAAAACATCTGTTTGGTTTTGATTATCGTATCTGTTGTGCAGACATAATGCGTTTTAAACCATATTAGTTTAAACTACTGATAAAGGGATTTCTGAGCACACGCATCCAAAGCTTTTCAATTCCAAATGGAACGCGGCTGTTGCACGGCATGTGAGTCTCTTTCATGTCTTATTGCCCTTAAACTGTCAAACACAAGTTTTTTATGTTAAAAACACACAAGTTACAAAAACAGTGGGTTATGTCTGTGAAGGTGAACAGCTGGGAAAGAAATTGCATGTTTGTATTAGATGTGTGTGGCAGCAGTGTAATATAGAGTAAATAAATTAATAATTCCACTCCAGTCTTGTCTCCTCTGAGGCTGGGACTCTAAATAGTGTTCTGTGCTCGTCTGTGCAGCCAATGACAGAACAGTTAGCATGCTTCGCTCTAACTTTTGCCATGGCGTTAGAACTGGTACACCATTGTTGCTTGCGGGAAAAAAAAAATGGTGGCGCCATGGGTGGAAACATGCAGATTAATGGGCGGTAATATTATAATAAAATCCCCTTTCTATGTCATGGGGGGAGCAAAATATGAGTGAATCGTTTTTCACTTGCGGAGAAAGGCTTACCAAAACAAAGTTACTGTATTGTCCTGTTTCATGTTTTCTGGGTTGGTAGATGCTCTTTATAGTAATTTAACATGGAAAAAGTCAAAAATTCATGATATGTCACCTTTAAACATTCATTAATCACTATTGATACTTTTATGGTGAAAGAGACTTTTTGTGCACCTTTTTAAAAGATTAGTAGTTTATAATGATGTTGTCCATCACGCATTTCGTATTTACTTTTTAAAAGGACGTACATTCCCGGTGGAGCAGTTCTTCCTTGAAGACGCCATCGCTAAGACCAGGTATTCAGATAAATATGTATTGCTTTGTCTGTAATTATTGTATATTCTTCACACAAAAAAAAAATATATATAGTTTTTACAACATAACATAACATAATATTTTGTTCTTTTGTTGTGAAGGTATGTCATTGAAGATGGTAGTCCATATCGGCGCTCTACAAAGCAAAATCGTCCCTTTGGTCAGGGTGGCATGGCTGGGAAGGGACGAGCTCTTGTTGAAGACTTTGATGATGATGGCAGCTGGTCTTTTACGTCCTTCGTGAAAAAGGATTCGGTCAAAGACTCCATACCTGATCAGCAGCTTAGTCAACAGGATCTCACTGTTCGATATTCTAGTAAGAACACTCGAATTCTACCATTTTAGTATTTTTATTGATTTATTACCAGATTTTTCTTCATTTCCTGTGCTTATACAAAGTACAACCTGCTTGTTAAATAATTTCTTTATATTAGATCTCTGTGAAATTTGACCAAACAGCTGTGTATGTCTTTGTGCATCTTTTATTAAGATTATGCAAAGTCTGTAGTGAAAACATTGGCTGCTATGGATCTTGATAAAATCAACATGGACCTGGTGGAGAATCTGTTGGAGTGGATTGTTGATGGAAAGCACAGCTACCCACCAGGTAAAGAGCACCATAAACCCCTGCACTAGACTCCTCTTCAAATAATTACAGCCTTCTTAGAAAGGATAAAAAAAAAACCTCAGTGATTGACTGGTTTTTGTGTGTGTGCAAATACACAGGTGCTGTTTTGGTCTTCCTACCAGGACTTGCTGAAATAAAGCAATTATATGAGCAGCTGCAGTCTAACAGGATGTTCAATAATAGAAGAACAAACAGGTACATGGGTTTAATGGGTTATTGCTTTTTATGTGAATTGGCAGTTTCTTAAAATAGTCTTTTTCAATAAGTAAATTATATTAGTATTTTACAAAGGTTTGAGGTAAGTAAGGAGTTTTGTTTTGTTGTTGTTGTTGTTTTTTTTTAATAAATGAATACTTTTATTCAGCAAGAATGCATTAAATTGATAAAAAGTGACAGTGCAGAAATTTGTAATGTTAGAAAAGATATTTCAAAATAAATGCTGTTATTTTTACAGTTGAGATCAAAAGTTTACACCCCCCTTTGTTTAGTGATAGTTGTTTATAAGTCTCTTGTTTGTCCTGAACAGTTAATCTGCCCACTGTTCTTCAGAAATTTCCTTCAGGTCCCACAAATTCTTTGGTTTTTCAGCATTTTTGTGTATTTGAACCATTTCCAACAATGACTGTATGATTTTGAGATTCATCTTTTCACACTGAGGACAACTGAGGGACTCATACGCGACTATTACAGAAGGTTTAAACACTCACTGATGCTCCAGAAGGAAAAACCATGCATTAAGAGCAAGGGGTTAAAAACTTTTTGAATTTGAAGATCAGGGTGTATTTAACTTATTTTGTCTTCTGAGAAACATGTATCTTCTGTAGCCTCTGAAGGAAAGGACTAGACAAAGTAAGAAAAATGTACACATCTCCATTCTGTTCAAAAGTTTTTACCCCGCAGCTAAATTGTCTTTAGGTGTGTAGTGTATCCTCTACACTCATCCCTGTCTAATGAGGAGCAGCAGGCTGTCTTTACCCGCCCACCTAAGGGTGTGACCAAAATCATCATCTCTACCAACATTGCTGAAACTTCTGTTACCATTGATGATGTGGTGTATGTCATAGACTCTGGCCGGATGAAGGAGAAGAGGTTTGAGACACTGTCAAAACTAGATGTTTATTTTTCTTAAATAACATTGAATATTATTTGCGGTTTTGGATGCATTGTCATATTTTGTGCATGTATTAGGTATGATGCTAGTCGCAGTATGGAGAGTCTAGAGGACGTATGGGTGTCTCGTGCCAACGCTCTTCAGAGAAAAGGCCGCGCCGGTCGTGTGGCATCAGGTGTCTGCTTCCATCTGTTTACGAGCCATCGTTTCACATACCACCTGAGCCAACAGCAGCTGCCTGAGATCCAGAGAGTTCCTCTGGAGCAGCTCTGTCTAAGGTAACCACCTTAAAACCACGAGTAGTTTACCCCAAAATTTAAAATTTGATGAAAATGTACTGAAATCCAAAATATAGATTAGTTTGTTTGTTCATGGGAACAGATTTGGAGAAATTTTATCATTACACGACTCGCTCACCAGTGGATACTCTGCAGTGAATGGGTGCCGTCAGAATGAGAGTCTAAACAGCTGATAAAAACATCACAATAATTCACAAGTAATCCACACCACTCCAGTCCGTTAATTAATGTCTTGTGAAATAAAAAAGTGAGTGTTTGTAAGAAACAATCCATTATTGAGGCATAGGTTGCCTCTGGCCAACATTTTTTTGTTGGAAGCAATGGTTTGAATGTTAAAAACGTCTTAATGATGGTGTTGTTTCTTACAAACATGTAGCTTTTCACTTCACAAGACATTAAATTGATGGACTGGAGTAGTGTGGATTACTTGTAGATTATTGTAATGTTTTTATCAGCTGTTTGGACTCTCATTCTGACGGCACCCATTCACTCCACTGGTAAGCAAGTGCTGTAATGCTAAATTTCTCAGAATCTGTTCCCATGAACAAACTCATCTGCAGTATAGTTTTTCAGCAAATTTCCATTTTTGGATAAACTATTATATAAGTGAACTATTATATAAGCAAACTTCCTGTTATACCCAAGCTTGATTGGTTTAGATCTTAATAGTTTAAACTTCAACCCATTTTTGCTTTTCTCCTTCAGGGTTAAGGTGCTGGAGGTGTTTGCAGAGCGTCCTCTGGAGTCTGTTTTCTCTCTGCTTATTGAGCCGCCCACAGAGGGCAGTCTGGAGGCTGCTAAACAGCGCCTGTGTGCCCTGGGCGCCCTGACAGACGAGGAGTCTCTGACTCCCCTCGGTTGGCATTTGGCCTGTCTGCCCGTGGATGTCCGCATCGGTAAACTCATGCTGCTCGGAGCCATTTTCCGCTGCCTGGACCCTGCCCTCACCATCGCAGCCAGCTTGGCTTTCAAGAGTCCATTTGTAAGTCACCAAACACATATAAACGATGATAGAGCTGCACGATTAATTGTGTAAAGATTGCGATCTCGATTCAAACACTCATGTGTCTGTTAAACCTTTGACTTACCGGAACATTCAAATCTGTGTTCACACAGTTACCATGTTTAGGTAAGAAACAGCTTCACAGTCTTTTCAACTACCCAGTATTTTTTCCGTCTTATAGTCATTCAGGTTATCACAGAAATACTGGGATTAAAGGTCATAATATAAACATTGATATTAATGTTGGTGTTCAAAATAGAGCATGTCACCTTTTGAAAGTAATTGGCACTTCAAGTAACGTTTGTGTCATTTACATTGTTTCATTCAAAAACTCGAAAAGTAACTTATGACAAAAATTGTATTTGTCATTGAATCATTCGTTCAAGTATGCAAACATCTTTGCCACATGCACTGTAATATGTATATTGAAAGTTAAATTTTCAAATAAAAATGGCAACAAGGTCATTTTATAAAGTATGCATTCATAGTGTTAAAGGAGAAGTCTACTTCCAGAACAAAAATTGACAGATAATGTACTCACCCCTTGTCATTCCAAATGTTCATGTCTTTCTTTCTTCAGCCGTAAAGAAATTATCTGTTTTGAGGAAAACATTTCAGCATTTTTCTCCATATAATGGACTGATATGGTGCCCTGATTTTGAACCAAAATGCAGTTAAAATGTGGCTTCAAACGATCCTAAATGCGGTTGTAAATGATCCCAACTGAGGAAGAAGGGTCTTATCTAGCGTAACGATCGGTTATTTTCATTAAAAAATACAATTGATGTACTTTTTAATCTCAAACGCTCTTCTTGTCTTGCTCTCCCTGAACTCTGTGTATCCTGCCTCAAGACAGTTAGGGTATGTCAAAAAACTCCAATCATATTTTCTCCCTCAACTTCAACATCAAAATTCATTTCAGAATCATCCTACATCACTGCAGAGGTATTTTGAAGTTGAGGGAGAACATAAGATGGGAGTTTTTTGACATACCCTAACTGTCATGAACCAGAACAAAAACAGTTCAGGCAGAGTAAGGCAAGACGAGAGTTTGACATTAAAAAGTATATCAATTGTATTATTTTGAAAATAACCGATCGTTACGCTAGATAAGACCCTTCTTCCTCGGCTGGGATCATTTACAACCGCATTTGGGATCGTTTGAAGCTGCAATTAAACTGCATTTTGGAAGCTCAAAATCGGGGCACCATATCAGTCCATTATATGGAGAAAAATGCTGGAATGTTTCCCTATAATTTCTTTACGGCTGAAGAAAGAAAAACATGAACATCTTGGATGACAAGGTGTGAGTATATAATCTGTCAGTTTTTGTTCTGGAAATACATATGAATGCATACTTTATAAAACGATCATGTTGCCATTTTCATCTGAAAATTTAACTCAGTATAATCCAATATAATACATATTACAGTGCATGTGGCAAAGAGGTTTGCATACTTGAGCTAAAGAAAGAGGGTTATACTAGAAATGCAAACTGTAAAATTTTGTGTTTGTAACTACAGTAAACAGGCTTGTCCTGGGAATCCTGGGAAAATCGTGATCTCTATTTGAGTCAAAAAAAATTGTGATTCTCAATTTATCCAGAATCGTGCAGCTCTAGAAGATGATACTCCAGTGCAATACAATGTTACCTGACATCCTGCCATACTCACAGGTGTCTCCCTGGGATAAACGAGAGGAAGCTAATGAGAAGAAGCTGGGGTTCTCTCTAGCAAACAGTGACCATCTAGCTTTACTGCAGGCGTACAAGGTCAGTACAGGCTCTGATAACATTCATTACTAGAGATACACAATTCTTAATAGTATATAGTATACACATCCTTCACCACTTGCATCCTGCACTTTATTTTTCTTATAATTTGGATAATTTTATTAGCTTTTAGCTTCTGATAGTGGTGTATTTTACAGGATTTTTTTTTAAAATTCCATCCAGTCTTTTGCATCTCATTCTGTTCACACCTGAATATCAGTATCTTGGATTTTTTTTAACGCAGGCAACATTTTTGTTAATTAGACCATGATCAGTCATGAAAATGATCAGTCTTCCCAATATATTCATCTACTTCTGATCATGTTAGCTGAGTTTTTTATGATGTATTTTTGATAATTCCCCATTAAGAGCTGAGCTTTGTTCATTATTCAGCTCAGGTTCATTTATAGTTCAATGCATGAAATTTGATGTTTGATGTAATCATGAAGACTTGTGCTGATATGCGTTCTGTATAGGGCTGGTGTAATGCAGCACAGAGTGGCTTTAAGGCTGGTTATCAGTACTGCAGAGAGAACTTCCTCTCCATCCGGGGCTTACAGGTTAGACTGGACTCTGATTGGCTGAGTGTATGTCAGTCATTTTGGCCATATTCTGGCATAACTATTCTGTGTTGTGTGTGTGTGTGTGTGTGTGTGTGTGTCTTCTCTTAGGAGATAGCATGTCTTAAAAGGCAGTTTGCAGAGCTTCTGTCTGACATTGGCTTTGTGAAAGATGGACTGAAGGCCAGGGTCATTGAAAAAATGAGCTCGAAAGGAAGTGATGGGGTGCTGGAGGCCACAGGCTATGAGGTAACATTGATTCTTGAGTGCTGGGACCAAAACTGCAGAACTAATATTAAAACTGATACAGAAATCCAATTTTTTTTTATACACTTAAGATCATGGAAATGTGGAAACTCGAAAACCAGTGTGTGGTTTTTGAGACTGGTAATATATGAAATTGTTCAGTTGTGGGTTTAAGTATGATAAACCATTAGCATGAACTCATAACATGTGATCTATTCTTTTAACAAAGCATTATTCTGTTCTTCCAGGCCAACCTGAACTCTGATAACACAAAGCTGATGTCAGCCATGTTGTGTGCCGCTCTCTACCCTAATGTAGTCCAGGTCAGTTTCACAAATTTCTCTGAACTGATGTGTAAGATGCTTACTGTGAAGGTGTGTAAAGCATGTCGTGTTTTGTTTAGGTGAGATCTCCTCAGGGGAAGTATAAGCTTACCAGTAAAGGGGCTATGAAGATGCAGCCTAAAGCAGAGGAACTGCGCTTCATGACCAAAAGTGACGGAGCCGTCCACATACACCCCTCATCTGTCAACTTCTCTGTAACTATCTCACTTAAATTAGTTTCGCTCTGAATTTGGCATCCAAAAAATGATGTATTTACTACTGAAATAGTTTTCAGGACAGAATTTTGTAAATCAGAACTTTGATTAATATTGGATTGTGAAAAGTGAGCGTTATTGGACAGTGATATTTTCAGTAATATCATTTATAAAATATTATTTGACCTGTCTGCATATCCTTGGTTACATCATTTGCAAGTTTTTATATGGGCCATTCTACAGAATTGGTACAAACTGCTGTCCCACCACCAAAAACACATTTAAAAAGCATTGAAGTATTCAAATTTTAGATGTTTATTAAGATCCTTCTATTATCTATTGAAACCCACAATAATATGTAAAATATTAGTAAGCTTAATATATAAAATCATCATTTATTGGGTACTTTAAATTGGGAGGTGGCTGTCTCGAACCCTAACCCCTAAATTTCAACTTAAGAAAATGATATTGAAATAATTTATTGTATTTTTTTCATCGTTGTTTTTAAAGTATCTTTTTCATTTTTTAAAAAAGTGAAGTAAAAAAAAAAAGTGCTGCATTTTTCATGTCACCACTGAAACAGTGTATGTTTTAGTCTATTGGACGAAACTGATTTTAACTTAACCCATACATGTATTATCAGGAATTATTCCTGTGTCCCTCTCTCTCATAGCTACATTGTGAGTAGACAGGCCCATCATTTTGAGGTAAATGTGTTCAAAAGTCTGAAAAAGCTGTGTGTAACTTCAAGGAACGTCACTACCAAACACCATTTTTCTGCAATTAAGCATATTTTTTTGGGAGTTATTCCATAACATTTAGTTTTTATATGTGTACAACTGTTCAGAACTGTGCTAGCTAACCATGTGCTAAAATTGTCACTACCGAAATATCTGGTGTAGTTTCAGTAACTGAAACAGTCACGGACAAAACATGTCATCATTGTTTCGGGAGTGACAAAAGGGAACACACAATCTTCATTTTTGGGGGAAATAAACAAAATTTTAGTACTGTTATGCAAATTTTTAATATTTTAGTAGTGTTTTAATAAGTGGGTTAAAATTCTGTAATGTGATGCAGTCGCTACCAAAACATTACTGTAACTACTGAAAATGTGCAGTCACAACCAAAACATGGGATGTTTTGTCAAAAAGAAAGTATACTGAATTATCAAAGATTTTATGATTAGTCTTTGGTTCAATGTATATTCAAACTAATGAATCCTTAAAGGAGAAGTTCACTTCCAAAACAAAGATTCACATATAATGTACTCACCCCTTTGTCATCCAAGGTGTTCATGTCTTTCTTTCTTCAGTCGTAAAGAAATTATACTTTTTGAGGAAAACATTTAAGGATTTTTCTTCATATAATGGACTGATACGGTGCCCCAATTTTGAACTACCAAAATGCAGTTTAAATGTGCCTTCAATTTTGGGCCTTGAAGTTGAGGGAGAACATGAGATGGGAGTTTTTCGTCATACCCTAACTGTCATGAACCGGAAAAAAACAGTCCAGGCAGAGTAAGCGAGACGAGCATTTAACATTAAAAAGTATATAAATTGTATTATTTTTATGAAAATAACCGATCGTTACGCTAGATAAGACTCTTCTTCCTCGGTTGGGATCGTTTACAACCGCATTTGGGATCGTTTGAAGCCGCATTTTAACTGCATTTTGGAAGATCAATATCGGGGCACCGTATCAGTCCATTATATGGAGAAAAATGTTCAAATGTTTCCCTATAATTTCTTTATAGCTGAAGAAAGAAAAACATGAACATCTTGGATGAGAAGTCGGTGAGTACGTTCTTTGTAAGTTGTTCTGGAAGTGGACTTGTCCTTTAACTTTGAAATCAGTATGATCAACTTTTTGCCTTTTACAAAGAAAAACTGGATTCAAAATACAACAAATCTCATAAATTACACCTGAAATATTGCTAAAAATGTAATTATGTATTCACCTCTGAAAAAAATAATAAAATAGAAAAAAATATATATTTACAATCTAGATGTAAGCAAAATCTCAATAGGTAATACTTTCTGAAAATCAATGAGAATTAACTGCACAATTGCTAGAAATGTCTACCTTAGATATTATACAACAGTTTTTTTGGAAAAAGATGTTTCTAACTCTGACTTTGAACTAATTCTGTAGAAAGGCCCATATATTGTCTTAAATCAAGTGTATGTATGTCTCTGTGTAGGTTCGACACTATGACAGCCCATACCTGGTGTACCACGAGAAGGTGAAGACCAGTCGAGTGTTTATCCGTGACTGTAGCATGGTGTGTGTGTATCCCATGGTGTTATTCGGAGGGGGGCAAGTGAATGTGGAGCTACAGCGTGGAGAGTTCACCATCTCTCTGGATGACGGCTGGATTAAATTTGCTGCCGCGTCTCATGAGGTAAAGCAGGCTTGCACTAGAATATTATATTATGCTAGGAGTATGCTATGCCAGTATTTGATTTTAGACTGTGTATATGTAGGTGGCCGAGCTGGTGAAAGAGCTGCGGTGGGAGTTGGATCAGCTCTTAGAGGAGAAGATCAGAAATCCCAGCATGGATCTGATCAGCTGTCCTCGAGGATCTCGCATCATACACACCATAGTGTCACTCATCTCCACACAGTAACACACAGCCGTTCAATACAAAGCACCAACCAAATGCACATTCACTCACAAAGTATTACTGATTAAAGTGAAAGATCACCCAAAAATTAAAATTCTGTCCTTAATTACTCACTCTCATGTCGTTCCAAACCCACAAGACCTTCGTTCATCTTCAAACACAAATTAAAGAGATTTTTGATGAAACACGAGAGCTTTCTGACATATACAACGGACACATTCAAGGCCCAGAAAGGTAGGAAAGACATCATTAAAATAGTCGATGTGACATTAGTGGTTCAACCGTAATGTTATGAAGCTACAAGAATACTTTTTGTGTGCAAAGAAAATATAAATCATGACTTTATTCAACAATTATTTGTCAGAAAGCTCTCAGATCCTATCAAAACTACCTTTATTTGTGTTCTGAAGATGAACGAAGGTCTTACAGGTTTGGACTGACACAAGGGTGAGTAATTGATGGCAGAATTTTCATTTTTGGGTGAACTATCCCTTTAAATGACACCTGAAAACAGCCTTATAGCATGTCAGTAGACGGCTTTGCTGAAATGTGAAGGCACTTGAAATATATTCATTTAGTTTCATTTTCTTTTATAGAGTAAATGCAGAAAATGTCTTGACATTGTGTGATTTCACACAAACATTTCTTAAATCCCAGAGTCCATATTGGACTGCTTTAATTCAATGTTACAGAATCAAGCACTATCAGACAAGCATGTGCATGAAACTTGAATGTATGGCATGAGGTATTTAAGTATGAATTGTGTCAAATTTAAAGATTATTATTGTGTTTTGAATTACGAACTTCTATTATAGTGTGGGACTACTATGAAATGTCATATTTTTGCCAAAAGATGCATTATCAAGTGCATTTAAAAATAAATGAATTAATTGGATTAAAAATAATGGATTTTCTTATTTACTTTTTTTTTTCCAACAATTATATTTCAGCATTTAAGGTTACAAAATAACAACTGTGTAAAATTAAAAAAATGTTACAGCTGTCTCATTACATGACTGCATTTTTTGGGTAACACCATTACAGTATTCATTCAAAAATATATTTTGTAATCCAATTACAGTTTTTTTATTAGATAACTAACATTTTAAAGTTTGCTTGTAATTGTAAGTTTTAATTTAGAAGATGAGAGTAGCATTGAAGCCTTTTTCCACCACTGAATAAAAAATTTAAAAAATAAGATCACAATTCTGAACTTTTTTTCTCAGAACTGTGTGATTCAAATTCACAATTATGACTTTTACTCAGATTTGTGAGATATATTCATGAAGTCCAATTCTGAGGGGGAAAAAGACCTAACATTCTCAGAATTGCGAGTTTATATCTCGCATATCTTTCTTAATTCACAATTTGTGTTTTAAAGTCAGAATCGCAAGAAGATAACTCAAAATTCTGATTTTTTTCTCGCAATTGTAACTTTTTTTCTCAAAATTGTGATACAAACTCACAATTATTACTTTTACTCAGATTTTTAAGATATAAAGTTGCAATTTTGAGTCATGAAGTCCAATGCTGAGGGGAAAAAAGACGTTCTCAGAATATGAAGTTTATATCTCACATTTCTTAACTCACAATTTGTTTTAAAGTCAGAACTGCAAAATAAAAACTCAAAATCCTGACTTTTTTACTCGCAATTATGACTTTTACTCAGATTTGTGATAATATAAACCTGCTATTGAAAGTCATGAAGTCCAATTATGAGGGGAAAAAGTCAATTGCCAGAAAAAAGTCAGAATTGTAGGATTAAGGAGTTGCAATTACCTTTTTTAATTTTTTATTCAGTGGTGGAAATGGGCTTACATAGAGTAGTAATCATGTTAGTGTAGGATTTATTATATGAGGAACGAATGTCTCCTACTAAAGCAAATTATGGACAACTGTAGAAATACAATTTCATGGTCTTAGAAGCAGCACATTATGTTGGTCATGTAACATTCTGCCAGGATAAATGTGCAGTTGTGTACTTTTGTAGAAGTAAAATTCACATGTTGATGTAATTTCAGAGCACTGAGAACGTGAAGCGTGTTGTGTGTGTGTACGTCTCTCCTGGCCTCAGCAGAGCATCAGGAAAATGAGGCTGAGAAGAGAGAGATCTCATTAATTGAAATACATTACATATAGATAATCAAGTACACACATGGTCTGTATATGACATAAAGTATAACATATATATTAGAGTTCAAAAGTTTGGGGTTTGAAAGATTTTTGTTTTTCAAAGACATTTTATGCTCACCGAGGCTCTATTTATTTGATCAAAAATACAGTAAAAATTTGAAACATTATTGCAATTTAAAATACCTGTTTTCTATTTAAATATATTTTAAAATGTAATTTATTTCTGTGACGCAAAGCTGAATCATCATTACTTCAGTCTTCAGTGTCACATGATTATTCTGAAATCATTCTAATATGCTGATTTGCTGCTCAAGATTAAATACTATTTTGATTAATAGCATTTATTTGAAATATAAAGTTTTTCAACATTATAAATGTCTAGACTGTCACTTTTGATCAATTTAATGCATCCGACCATAATAGCAGTATTAAAAATATCTCACTGACCACAGACTTTTGAATTGTTTACATTTATCATGTGCCATCACTTTGTTTTGTCTGAATTAAAATGTACTTTTAATTCAGTTACCTGGTTGACAGCATCTGGCCAGTTCTGGGTCTCTAAACAGAAGGCACTGTGTTTGGAGTAAGCAGCTCCACCCTTTCCTTTCAATGTCCCATCTAGGAAGTTGGAGGTGTAGAACTGAACCCCTGGCTGTGTAGTGCTCACCTCCAGGACACGGCCCGACCCAGGATGCACCACTCTACACAGACCAACATGTGCAGTAATACTAAAACACATAACGAGTAATCACATAGGCTCAATAATCCAGTTGAAATAACAGTTACCGTGCACATTTTCGTTCCAGTGGCGGTTCACCAGGTGAACACAGACAGAAGTTGTGATCAAAGCCTGGACCGGGAAGCTCTTTCAGTCTAGAGCCAAGAAGGACAGGCTTTCTCAGGTCAAACAGGGTCTTCTCCACAGATTTCAGCTCGCCTGTACATAGTCAAGAAAGCACATAAAACCACAAGTTTATACAAGTTCAAAAGATCTAATCCTCTTAATAAACAATGTAATAAAAATACCTGTGGGGATCATTGTATCATCCACAGGCAGGTACGACTCAGCTGAAATGGTCACCTCATGGTCATAAATGTCTGATGTCCCCTGCAGAAAGTAAGATATTAAATAACATTCATTGAGAGTATGAACAAACCTATTGTGTCTGCAAAAGTTCACACAGACTTTAAAGGGGTGATGTTATGCTTTTTCACTTTTTGAACTTTAGTCAGTGTGTGGTGTGTATCTTGGAGCATAAAAAAGATCTACAAAGTTACACATCTCAAAGTCCACTCCAAAGGGAGATATTTTATTTAAAAAAAAATCTCTTTCCAAGAACTACAACGTACGGCTCCTTTGGACTACAACGTTTGTTTTCCGCATGCAATGATGTCACAATCCATTAGAATATTATTTAATTAAATCCCGCCTACGGAAATTCGAATTGTTGGGGGATGTGTATGGATGAGGTGGGGGATTAGCCTAACTTTAGCGATGCAGCGCGGAGAGCCGCTTCAACAAGCTGCAGTGTGGCGGGTATAAACACAAGTATTAACTAGAGCGGCTGCTTCAGAGCAGTAACGCGTCACAGACGTGTGCAGTACAGGGGGTTGAAACACGTGCCGAAACCGCAATCTACTACGGAGTTGTAATGCACAGACGTGTGCAGTGTGTGGTAAGAGATTTATTCATCATACAGTGTAGATAGCTTCACTTATAACGTGAGTGTTTTTTAAAATGCATAAACTTGCACTAGAATAGGCTAGGCTAATCAGTGATGATGCTCTTTAATAATGTTAGGCTGCTTTTAGCCTTATACTGGAGCTGGTTTCGGGCAATGAAACTAAGTATGTAAAATAATTAAATACATTAGCACGATAATATCATGTATCTGCGATCTCACAGGCTGAGGATGGGTCTCAACCCTACTGTAGCGTATTATTTACTCACCCTCCATGCATCCTAGGTGTATATGACTTCCTACTTTCAAACAAATGCAATCGGAGTCTAGTAAAGTCTAATAAAATGAAACCAATCATAATAAAAAGTGCCTTACATGGCTCCCGGGGGTCTCCTGTAGCAAATCAATGCATTTTTGTGAGAAAAATATCCATATTTAAAACGTAAGATTCACTATTAATCTAGCTTGCGCTAACTGCTTTGACAAGGGGTGTGGCAGTACTGAAACACCGTCTAAGCTGTTTGCCAATCGCAACGCAGTGAGAAAGCTAACCAATCACAACACATTTCCTTTTTTCGGAAGGCGGGCCTTCATTAAACCCGGAACTAATCAAGATATTTGTGCCAGGCTGGGAAAAAGGTATTGTAATAATGTAAATTATGTGAAAAATAATGCGTTTTTTGAACCACCAAGCATGAAAGCATGTTCTAGTACACCGGCAAAACAAAATCAAGACTTTGAAAAAGAGCATAATAGGACCCCTTTAAAGGAGAAGTTCAATTTCAGAACAAAAATTTACAGATAATTTCCTCCCCACCTTGTCATCCAAGATGTTGTAAAGAAATTATGTTTCTTGAGGAAAGCATTCCAGAACTTCTCTCCATATAGTGGAGTTCTATGGTGCCCCCAAGTTTGAACTTCCAAAATGCAGTTTAAATGCAGCTTCAAATGGCTCTATATGACCCCAGCCAAGGAAGAAAGGTCTTATCTAGCAAAACGATCTGTCATTTTCAAAACAAATTGACAATTTATATATTTTTTAACCTTAAATGCTCGACTTGTCTTGTCTTTGCGATGCACATGCGTAGTCTGTGTAATCTGGGTCAATACAGCTAGGGTATGTCGAAAAAACTTGTCTTCTTCAACGTCAAAATCGCCCTACATCACTGTTTTACCTTTTTTTGTAAAGGGTGTTTGATCGTCTTGGCATGTTCAATTTGTAAACAGTGGGTTGGTACTTCTGCAGCGATGTAGGACGATTTTGAAGTACATAACTGCATAGTTGAAGTACACATTGCCAAACTGTTTCAAAAATGACCGATCATTTTGCTAGATAAGACCCTTCTTCCTCGGCGGGGATCATTTAGAGCCATTTGAAGCTGCATTTAAACTGCATTTTGGAAGTTCAAACTTTGGGGTGCTATATGGAGATAATTCCAGATTCCAGAAACATAATTTCTTATCGACTGAAGAAAGAAAGACACGAACATCTTGGATGACAGAGGGTGAGTAAGTTATCTGTACATTTTTGTTCTGGAAGTGAACTACTTCTTTAACCATGCATTGTAAGACACTGTGTCCTTGTGGTCCTACCTGTCCAGCCAGGTTGAAGTATGAATGGTTAGTGAGGTTGATGGGTGTAGTATGGTCAGTCTGTGCTTGGTACAGCACACTCAGTGTGTTCTTCTCCAGCCTGTAGGTGACAGAAGCGTTTAGGTTCCCAGGATAACCCTCATCACCATCTGGACTGCTGTGACTCAGCTTCACTCCGTTCTCCACTGCCTCTGTGGTCCACACGGCCTACAACACACAATCGTCCTCAACAAAATAGCAACAAAAATATCTGCTGACTCACATAACATTTAATGAAGTTTGTTTTGGACCAAAAAAGACAGGTATGGTTTTCATTTCAAATTTACCTTGTCAAAGCCCTTCAGTCCTCCATGCAGAGCATTGGGTCCATTGTTTATAGCCAGCTTATATTCCTTCTTATCTACCACAAACCGGCCCTTGGCAATGCGGTTTGCAACCCGGCCTACCACAGCTCCAAAGTAGCGAGGGTTAGAGAGATAACCTACAGTGAAACAAAGCGAATTAAGCATTACTTTTATGCAATATATCTAAAGTTACATCTAATGATAGAGATCATCAGCCCTAAATATAACCATGCCTGTTTGGCCGATTACATCAGTGGTTCTCAGCCTCTGCAACAACATTCAAAGACCCAATTCTCCTAGATTCTAGATTTAAGATTTTTTTTTTTTTCATTTTAAGTCACCTGGTTGAGAACCACTTACATTTAGGTAACACTTTATAATAAGGTGTCAAAGGTGCCATTTGTTAACATTAGTTAATGTATTATATAACACGAACGAACAATGAACAGTACAATTATTACACTGTCTATCTGTTAATCTTTGTTTATGTTAGGTAATAAAAATTCAGTTGTTCATTGTTAGATCACAGTGTATTAACTAATGTTAACAAACACAACTTGCGATTTTATTAATACGTTAATATATCTTGAAATGAACCACTAAGATTAATAAATGATGTAGAAGTATTGCTCATTCTTAATTCATTTTAACTAATGTAGTTAATTAATGAACCTTATAGTAAAGTGTTACCTACGTTTACTTAAAAAATCTTTAAAAGTGTGTCTGTTTTCAGAGATTTTTGTGGATCAAGTAAATATTGGGCAATCTGTATGCATTCAAAGATGCCTTGTTTGCTTTAATTGTTAATTATTAGTTATTAAAGGACATCCACATCCAGCTTTATAAATATTGGTATTAGTATTTTAAAATCACAAACTGGTCAACAAATTAACTTAGATAAGACTTAGCCAGCGTCTTTTCTATTGTAGTTGGCAGAACTTCCGCAGCATTCAGTGCTATTTAATATATGATACATAATATTTATAATCAGATTTTGACAATGTTGTTATGACATTACATATTACTGAATGACTTGGACTTTCTTTTGGAAGCAAACACCTTGATTAAAATGTGCAAAAAAAAAATAGTCTCAAATGTACTGATTTATTACAATTAATTTATTGAAACATTTATTTATTTATTTATTTTACTAGGAGACTAGGTTAGGAGGTGTAAATACTTGAAAATGTCATGATGTTTCCTAAATACCTTAAAATGAAACAGATGAGTCAATTGTTGACATTAAGTAAGAGTTAGAGCTGTTAATTAATGTGGATTTAGCATCTTATAATTTGGTATTTGGGAAAATTTCATGAGAAATGTCTTGACTACATGCTGAAATGTTTTAACAACTGGGTGTTTCACAAAACTAGAATTAATCTATTTTTTACAACAACAACAAAGGAAAAACCTTCGTGCATTCTCTATTTTTTTCTCTATTTTTGAAGAGAAACTGAGAAGCTGAGATATTATAGAGATATTAAAGATATTATTATTATTATTAAAGTTGAGATATTAAAGAACCAATATTTTTAATATTTTAATAATTTATTTTATATAATATTTATTATTTATTTTAATAATATTTTTTTCTTCTTCCTGGCCAGATCTGACAGGAATAATCTGATAATTTGTTAGAACAAGTCAAGAAATCCTATTGGAATTTTTCTTTATCCCTAGTAGGATCTTACTGGATTCTTAGAATCCTATTGGACAATCTGATTTATTTTAATGGAATTTCACTTTGTCCTATAGGATTTTAGAATCTTATTAGACATTTTGATTTATTTTAATAGAATTTCACTTTGTCCTGTAGGATTTTACATGATTCTTAGAATCCTATTGGACATTCAGATTTATTTTAATTGAATTTTACTTTGTCCTGTAGGATTTTAATTTCTCCTGACGTTATTGTTTCTTTTTTGTTGTTGTTGTTTTTCTGCATGTGTGTGTACTTGTACACAATAAAAATGCAGCATTTATGAAAACACAAATATAAACACTTAAATTCATAATATAACAGTAAGGCAAAGATAATAAATATGATATTTTATAATGTACGAATAAGTTAAAATGTATTACATGTGACTAAGAATTCACAGAACTGTATAGGTGTTTCTAATCAACACATCAGTCTCAAACACCTGCCATTCACAATAATGAAACTTTTTCCATCTCTGATTTCCCATGCACTGAATGGTAGAACTTGCCTTCAATATCATCGTATCCTAACACTACATCCGCACTTTTGCCGTTGCGGTCTGGTGTCGTGATGGTCTTTATCACGCAGCCCAGAGAGATGATCTCCACACTCACACTACCGGACCGCAGGCTCCATTTCTCCACCGGACCCAGTGCAGTGCTGCACTCCTCTTTACACACCTCCGTCATTCTCAAACAAGCCGTTCACTCAGACAGGATTTACAAGTCCACCATTGAAATGAAAGTTACAACACGACACCACAACCGACTACACTTGGAGTAAATAAACTACAAAGTTCCGCCCACTGTGTCAGAATCTCTTCTGTCGTATTTTGTGTAAGTAAATACAGTTTGTTAGTGTTATACCGCCACCGTCTGGATTGGGGCAGTACTGCGCTTTTAAAAATGTGCAAATGTTTTGGCCTATACTGCTGTTCTGATTTTGTAATATGCATTTTTAAAACATTTTAATTGCAACTTTAAACGCTGATGTTAAAATATATTCAGTTTATAAAATTACTAAAAACGTAAATAAAATTTGAACGCAGTTTGTAGATGAATAAAAACAATATTAAAAGCAGATATTGCAAAACCTTTTTTTTTTCTTTTTTTTTTTTAGTCAAATATGATTTTCCACCATAACATATCTGTAGTTCTTGTCTAGATTGCAACATAATAGTACAAAATAAAGCAATCGTGGTATTTGGACCAATCTAATAATCTGATAATGATCTGGAATATAATCTAATAAAATATTGATCTGGAATATATATGATAATAAAAGCATAATAACTACAATACAATAATTACAATAAGATTTGATTAATGGTCACTATTTTTCTGCATTACAATTGCAATTTTATTTGTATAATTTAACCTGTACCACAGTGTCATTTGCTGACAGCTTTGTTTGTTCATTTCCTCTTGAATTTCTATGCATTCGTCATTTATTTATTTTTCAATAATGAATAATTTTGTGACATTCTGACCTGGAGAGTTATAAAACGGGCAACATGCAGATGGATTTTAAATGTGTCAGGCTAAAAATAGACCAGTCCTAGATATGCTGTGCCTCTGAGAGTTCCTCCTTTAAATCCTCACATCTCCTTTGTTTCTTGTAGTTTCTTTCTATGTTTCCGCAGTTTTAACTATGATTATAATTATTTATTTATTATTTATTTATTTACTGGAGCTTGACAAATTTCTGCAAAACATGAATACCATGTTCTCGAAAGAGATCCAAGGAGAATTGTGTTCTTTAGTGGAATAAATCTCAATAAAATCACACGAATAGTGCCACAAAATGAGTTTTTTGATGAGTGACATAAAATAGCCGAATCATAATTTTTTTTTCTTACGTACTTTTTGTTTACGAATCATATTTTCTTGGAAAAGCTGTAGTTCTCTTTTTTTATTTAGTTTTCCAAACTGACAAAAACATCTTTGTTTCCTAAACATCTCTGAATGAGTGCATGAAGTAGATATGTACAGTATGAGGGAAACTGGGGCTGTGCGACGTCACACAGCAAAGTTTCAAAAGAACCAAGATGGCGGAAGACAGCGGACCGAGGAATCGGTATTTCTCAGCCTCGAACCACAAATGCCACAAATTTGCTGAAGGTGACAACTTCATTTCATATCTTATATCATCAGAAAGTCGTGCTTTACGAGGGCATTTTGTTTTCCCGGTGTCTGTTTGTTAGTTCGCGCTGGTCTGTGTATTAATGTCCGGTTAAAAGTTGAAAAACGGGACTTGAACTCGTGTTATATCTGGTCACGGTCAAATTTGACCAGGTGTGAATCGGTTCGCGCCAGAAAGGAGATCGCCTTGCGTAGTGAGAGCTGAAATAGAGAGTTTGCCAGACATTCAGCGCTTGTTGACTTGTGTTGCTGGCGTTAGAAGCCTCGTGAGACGCGCGCCAGAGAGTTGGGATACCTGTCATTGACACCATAACGGTTTTATTTGTGATATACACACTCTAAGCGCATGTTTATTGGTGAACGGCAGTGTTCTCGGCGAGTTCTTAAGTTATTTTTATGCTTGCTATTATTAGATGGCTTAATTTGCAACCTTGCAAACTTTGGAGTCAAGTCTTTCTTATTTTCCTGCGTTGTCATGGTCGTTCCGTATGCTGTATGCATTAAACTCTAATATTACCATAGCTCGTGTGTGAAAATGTATTTGAAAGTTATATTAAATAATTTCAGTATTTCACCGAAATCGCCAGCTGCTTTGTGAGTGACGAGCTCGTGCGCGCGCAGATATGAACCCGCACGCTTTCAGGTCTTCAGAGATCTTGCGCGCCACTGGAAACTAGTGAAAGTTTGGTGTCTGCATTTACCTTAAAGGAGTTGTACTTCTTGTGTGTCATCTTAAGCTTTAGGGTGGTGGATTTCATGTAAACCTGTGTGTTTAGTCTCAGTACTTACCAGGGTAATTTGCCATGTAAATATACTTTTACTTAGGGCTAGCCTGTTTTGACCAGTAAATCAACATGTGGTTATGTTGAAATGCGCAGGGCATTTATATTAAGTTATCTTTTATCACTGCAGTTATATTAGTCAGTTTATGAACTGATAAGCCATAAGCAGATGGTTATTGTGTGAGATGATAGTGTCTGATTTCAAGTTATATATCTGAGTTTTTTCCACATCATTGATAATAGAGCTGTGAACAATGTATACTTTGCCTATTATTAGTTACAATTATGAATAAATCAGAGGAATTAAAAATATTACAGAATTATGTATGTTGTTAGCACTTTAAGGTCTTGGTTATCAAAATTAGTTAAATTAGTTAAACTTACAACTACTACAGCATTTGTTCATAGTTAATTTATTTAAACATTCAGTGTTTCACTTTTCAAATCAAATTTTATTATTTAGCATTATTAGCATTAGCACTGTGAACGACAGCAATGAACAACTCTTTTTATTAACTAGGATTGAGTAAAAGTTAAATAAAAAATTAATAAATATATTATTAAATTATATTAAATTATAATAAATATATTTTGTGCTATCATTTTATATCCTGACGTAAGGACGAGGTTGAAAATTGAAATTTATGGTTTGCTAAAAACTGTAAATTAATATTATAGTGTTTTTAGTTGGCTCCTTTTTCCATATTTCACTCTTTTGAGTTTAACAACATCACACAAACTGATGAGTTGTATATCATTATGTAGTCATGCAATGCCAACCCAATCTTATGGCAATTCGTAAATATTTTATGAGGTGGCTAATTTGTATGAATTCATCCAACCTCACTCGTTTAGCAAAAATTGTATGCATTTTACAAGGTTCCCAATTCATATAAATAGTGTTTTCTTGACACGTCATTAATCGGCCGTATTGGCGGCACTGAATGTAAACAATGCCTCTGAACCGAACTCGCATATTTTGCTGATTATTGCTGCTGAAAATGGTCAATTATTGTCATGTTTTGGGCTGTACTAATCAGTCAGACCAGGAAAAATGTTTGGAATACTGTAGACCCCCAAAAGTTATAACAAATCAAGGAGAAGAGTGCAAAAAACTGTTGGAGGAACAAAAGGCGTTTTTGGTTGGCCAAACTGAACCAGGATTTCCAGGGCAAGAATCTTGACAACATTCGTACGAATGACCTACCCCTAACCCCGCCCCTAAACCTACCCGTCACTGGGGTCTAGACGAATCATACAAAATCATACGAGTGAACCCCTTTGACCTAAAATATTTAGACCCCTTGAGATTTCAAGAATGTATTTGCATGTTCATGGTATTTGGCAATCATTCAGTCTGGCTAATTTGAGTGTCACAAATCTGAATTGGCCTGTACTTAAAGTAGTTTTGAATGGACTGTCCCCTCTCTCCAGTGTGTCCTTGGTGTGTGTTTGCTCACACTGACACTGCTTGACTCTGTTCCAGCAGCTCTGCTCGTCTGGCTGTGAGCTTGAGGAGACTAGAGTGAAGGGGAGAGGGTGTTTGTTTTGTGTTACATGTGTCTTAACCAGTGGACAAAAATTACCAAATTTAGCCCTGTGGCCGAAGGGATCTAGGCTTAACGCAGCTCATGGATAAAGTGCATGGGGTTAAAACAGAGACCCACACTCCTGGAATAGAAAGTGACTGCTGTAAATGAGCTGCTAGTGAAGTGCTGAAAAGCAAAGTTGCAAATGTCAGAAAACCCCTGTCTGACCAAGGACTTGGTCTCAGTGTGTGGATTTTTAACATTCATGCTTTTTTTGGCCAGTATTGCCCACAACCTCTTGCTCAACAAAGAGGAGATTGTGACAGTTATTTTAGACATTTTAAACAGTGATGAATTCAAGGCTGAAGTTGCAGTAATATATGTTTTTAAATGTCTAAAATTATTAAAATGTGCAAAGTTGTACTGTTGTAGTTTTATTAATATGTTGAATTAGCTTTTATTTTTATATCTTAAATCTATTATATAAATATATATTTTACAAATTTTTTTAGTAATTTATGTGCTACATATGTGCTTTAATATTTATTTCAATATTAGTTTTGGTTCAGTTTTATTTTTTTCAGTTAGTAATTTTAGTGCTTCAGCTTCAACTAAATAGAAAATTTGAAAATGAAATTTGAAAGTTTAAGTTTTTCCATCTAATATTTATATTTTATTTTATTGTAGCTTTATTTCAGTTAACAAATTTTTTTATTATTTTTGTTAATGAAAATAACCCCATTTTGCAAATTGCCCCATTTTTTTTTTCCCTCTACAGATATGACTGGTGTAGAAGACGTTCTGTTGTGCCGCCCAGTTGAGGCTTTGAGCTCATTGGAGGAGTTCAGCTCTGATACTAATGGAGTAGCACCATGTGCTGTAGCGGAGGACCTTGAGCAAGAGGAGGACCCAGTTCCTGAGGGGGCTCGACCCATCCAAATTGTGATCACCAATGAGAACGATCATAAGTTTGAGTTGGATGCTGCTGCGTTGGAAAAAATCCTGATGCAGGAACATGTCAGGGACCTCAACGTTGTCGTGGTGTCTGTGGCCGGCGCCTTCCGCAAGGGAAAGTCCTTCCTACTGGACTTCATGCTGCGTTACATGCATAATCAGGTTAGAATGAACCCTCTTCTACTGATGTAAGCATAAGAGTAGTTGATAAATGGACATAATTTGAGATTTTTAGATGAAGTATATTTGTAAATGAGAAATTATATGTTTTAGGATTATGTACCTGGTCCCATTTTATTCTTTTTTTTTTCTCTCCATTTTTTTAGCTTCTTTTAATTCACATTCATCATTTAAACATTGTTCTTTAATTCCCTTTAGGGTCCTTAAAACATTACTTGAAGAATTGATGAGAAAATTGTAAATTCATTATTCAGTCAATAATGTAGTTCTTAAAGGGATATTTTTTATGAAATCCGAGAGATGCGTTGGTGTCTTTGACTCTGCTTAGACAGCAATGCAACTACCATGTTCAAGGTCCAGAAAGCAGTGTTCACACAAGGTGCTTAAAGTACTTGAACTTACCTTTTGAAATTGAAGGCCTGGAAAACCCTTGAAAATAGCAATATTCCTGAAGAGGTACTTGAAAAGTGCTTGAATTATTAAAAGACAGTATATCTATGTATCTTAAGTGTTAAATTTTTTTTTAATAAGCACATACCTTTTCACACAAAATTCACGGAATTAAAATAAAAAAAAACATCATACTTTTATTTCCTATTATTTTATTACTTTTCCTATTTCAGTAAATGTCATAAAGCTATCGAGCTAAATCAGTAGTAGTACTGACAGTGTATAGACATGCATAAACATGGCTGAAGAGGAACAGATGAACCAAATCAATTGAGTGAGTCATTTAAGATGGAACCGCTCCAATTGATTCAAACTCATGACTCTTCAAATCGCGTATCACAAATCATTTGATTTTGATCAGGACTTCAGAGCTGGTTCACAAATCATTTGACTTTGTTCAGAAATTTGTGTATCGCGAATCATTATTCAGATCGGGACTTCGGAGTGTGGATTGCGAATCATTTGATTTAGATTGGAACTTCACGTATTGCAAGTCATTTGATATGGATCGGTACTTTGTAGCGCATATCAGGAATCATTTGATTTAGATCGGAACTTCAGAGCCGGTTATTGAATCATTCCGCGAATTGAAAGATTTGCACGCCGTGCTCTGAGTCTTAAATTTGAAATAATGGTTTTTGAATCATCATTCATATCGGGACTTCGGAGCGTGGCTTGTGAATCATTTGATTTAGATCAGAACTTTGGAGCGGGTTCGTGAATCATTTGCTTTAGATCAGAACCTAGGATTGCGGATCTCAAATCATTTGATTCTTTCTTTTTTTCTTAAACTGAAAAAAAACATCAAACCATAACTGAGATCTCTTATAGAAGTCACTATAAACACTCGACTGATGTTGTGAATTAAAAACAAGTTATAACGTTTTTTTATAGCTTTTGTTGGACAACAGGTTTAGAAAGGCTAATCACTGCATGTCATTACAATAGAAGATGCTCTGCGTGTGTTGCTTTTTCAAATATAAGTGGGGAAGCATTTCCTCATTTTAGCATGTGAAATCGCAGGCACACATACTGCAAATTCCGAGAAGTTTTAGTTCTCGTGACTTATCTTTGTGATGGTGAGTCTTAGTTCCCGCAACTACGGTGCTCAAACCATTTGGTGATGTCATTATGATAATTATAGGTCTGCTGAGGTGTTACAGTTGGGGGTAAGGGTAACGTTCTGCATCCTCTGTTCTTGATCTGATCAAAGGATGTCACCTCTGAGTACTGTGTCAATATCTCTAAGGCCCACCTACTAAATGTATATAAACTACAATGTATCACTGCCTTAGTTAGACGACTTTTGATGACTGCAGCGACGCACAGCTAGTATCTCAATAAAGAGAAACTTCTGCTTCAAGATATCCAAAACGTCTCCTGGTCTCTAAGAAAAAGTTTACATCAATATTATATTGAGAATTGTGACATCCCTAGTACGAACTCTGAGAAAGCGCTTTACAAGGATGCACACTTTACATAACAGTCTTCGTAAACATGTCTGGAGATTTACAATTTTTTGCCCAGCCTTACTTATTTGAACGACAATATACAGACGATGAACTGAGAGAGATGGACGTTCTTCGTCAGAACGCCGGCTCCTGTGTCAGCAGCACCACACTCTTGTGAATGCGTGGTGGAGACAGTCATGGAAGACAAGAAATTGTTGAATAAAGTTATTTTACTTTTCTTTGCGCACAAAAGTATTCTTGTAGCTTCTTAAAATTAAGGTTAAACTATTGATGTCACATGGACTATTTTATCGACGTCCATACTACCTTTCTGATTCTTTAAAGCAGGGGTCACCAGAACCGGTCCTGGAGGGCCGGTGTCCCTGCAGAGTTTAGCTCCAACTTTCCTCAACACACCTGCTTGGAAGTTTCAAGTATACTTAGTAAGACCTTGATTAGCTGGTTCAGGTGTGTTTGATTAGAGTTGAAGCTAAACTCTGCAGGGACACTGGCCCTCCAGGACCGGATCTGGTGACCCCTGCTTTAAAGTGTCAATTGCGTTGCTGTCTATGCAAGGTTAGAAAGCTCTCAGATTTCATCAAAAATATCTTAATTTGTGTTCTGAAGATGAATTATGATTGCCAGATTGTCCCTTACTTGTGAGGACAGTAAAATTACACGTCAACCACCCATATACATTGAAATATGCCAGGCATGAGAGACACATCTGTTAAAAATAAGTCTATCTGAATTATCATTCCTGAGAACAAGTTCCTGATGACTCCTATCTTTGACATGTCTTAACTTGCGGTCCTCGTCTTGCATGTTTAAAACCAGCTGGGTCACATGGATGTGAGCATGCATGCTTAAGTATATTTCAGAACATTCACATCAATAATGTCTTTTGTCTATGTGTCTTTGTAGTCATCTGAGTCATGGATGGGAGGAGACGACGAGCCGTTGACTGGTTTCTCCTGGAGGGGAGGCTGTGAGAGAGAGACCACAGGAATCCAGGCCTGGAGTGAGGTCTTTGTTGTGGAAAAGGAAGATGGAACTAAGGTGGATGGGCGTTCACTTTAAGATGTGCATTATGTCACAGTCAAGATATGTTGACGGTTTGATAAGACTAATCTTTGTGTGTCTTTAGGTGGCCGTTCTGCTGGTGGACACTCAGGGAGCCTTTGACAGTCAGTCCACCATCAAAGACTGTGCCACAGTTTTTGCTCTGAGCACCATGACCAGCTCTGTGCAGGTGTGTAGGAGCACATTAGCGTAAATAATCATATTATAATATTAAGTAACCTAATAGTCTTGTTTGTTTTAGGTTTATAATCTTTCCCAGAATATCCAAGAAGATGATTTGCAGCATCTCCAGGTAGCAGCTTTCTTTGTTGGTGTACGTTGTTAATTAATGGTATATTAATAGTGTGTGGGACAGTAACATCATGTGTCTTTTATAGCTGTTTACAGAATATGGTCGACTTGCAATGGAGGAGATCTATGAGAAACCATTTCAGGTAGAAAAACTGATAATCTGTACTGGGTACACAACACGCCACAAATGCAACAGATATCCCCTCAAAAAAAAAAAAAAAATTCTACAGGGGCAAATACTGACCTTTAGTAAAAAATTATAAATTCAGGCTCTGACAGGCATTATAATTAATATATATTATACATGTGTATATGGGCAGTTCTACAGAACTGGTGCAAACTGCTGTCCCACATCCAAAAAACACATTTAAAAAGCATTTAAGTTTTCAAATCTTAGATATTTACTAAGATCCTTCTATTATCTGTTAAAACCCACAATAATATTTAAAATATTAGTAAGCTTAATACATATAAAATCATCATTACTTTTGATTGGGAGGTAGCTTTCCCGAACTCTAACCCCTAAATTTCACCTTATAAAAATATTGAAATTATTTTTTGTATTTTTTTTTTTTTTTATATCATTTTAATTCTTTTAAAAAGTGAAGTTCAAAAAAATATTTATTTTATATTTTCTTTTTAAATTATGAAACATTTTTGTCACTACCGAAACATTGTATGTTTTAGTGTATTGGCTTAGACTGATTTTAACTAAACCCATAAATTTATGATGAGTAAATATTCCTGTGTCCCCCTCTCCCATAGCTACAATGTGTGAGAAGACGGGTCTTATCATTTTAAGGTATAAACAAATAAACAAAAATTTTAAACAAAACAAAAAAAAAAAAAACAAATTTTAGTACAGTTGTTTTTTTTTATTTATTTATTGTATTTTAGTATGTTTTGGTAGTGTTTTAGTATGAGTTAAAATTCTGTAATGTGATGTGATATCAGATTTTATGATAGTTTTTGGTTCAATATATATTTAAACTAATGAATCCTTAACTTTGAAATCAGTGTGATCAACTTTTTGCCTTTTATGAAGAAAAATTGGTTACAAAATAAAACCAATCTCATAAATCACACTTGAAATATTGTTAATTTAATTGTTGTGGATTTATGTCTGAAAACTCTTTAATTAAAAAAATTAATAAAATAAAAATAAAACCTAGGCCAGTATAACCCTTCTCATAAATTATATACATGACCCTGGAGCACAAAACCTTAAGTCGCTGGGGTTTATTTGTAGCAATAGCCAAAAATACATTGTATGGGTCAAAATTATTGATTTTTCTTTTATGGCAAAAATCATTAGGAAATTAAGTAAAGATCATGTTCCTTTAAGATATTTTGTAAAATACCTACTGTAAATGTATGAAAACTTAATTTTTGATTAGCAATATACACTGTTAAGAACATTATTTGAAGAAATTTAAAGGTGATTTTCTTAATATTTTGATTTTTTTTTTTGCACCCTCAGATTCCAGATTTTTAAATAGTTGTATCTCGACCAAATATTGTCCTATCATAGCAAACCATACATTAATGAAAAGCTTATTTATTCAGCTTTCATATAATGTATAAATTTCAATTTTGAAAAAATTACCCTTACGACTGGTTTTGTGATCCATGGTCACATATATGATGTTTGATAACAAAGTTCGGGAGGAGCACGATCAGATAATCAACTAATTTGGCACAGGTGCAACTTGTCTAGCTAATCATCCAAACTAGCACAAGTCATATATATGCACACAGCCATTATTCGACTGTTTTTCGGCATCCCCCCCTCCACCCCAACTCCTCACTCTTAATCTATCCTCATCCTATACTTGGGATGGGGAGAATTCTCTGAGTTTGGGCCGTATTCCGGGCCCGGAGCCCTCCCCCCAGGACAGCATGCCAAAATATGCTTACTGTTTACTCAACCAGATTAGATGTAAGGGTGAACTCCTGAATACCGTATTTCGGTAGTGACAAATTTGGGGAGGGACAATATATTCCAAAACTTTCTGAAAATACAATATGAGAATTAACTGCACAGTTGCTAGAAATGTCTACGTTGGATATAATACAGTTTGCTTACATACATTTTTTTTTTTGTTTGTTTGTTTTTTTTTTTTTAAGATATTTGCAAAAAGGACAGCAAAGACTTTTTTTTTTTTTTAAATGTTACAGAAGATTTCTGTTTATAGTAAATGCTGTTCTTTTAAGGGTTTTATTTCTCAAATAATTCTGGAAAAGAATTTTCCACAAATAATAAGCGGCACAGCTGTTTTCAACATAATAAGAAATGCAGTGGATCATAGAAACACTAAAGACTGGAGTAATTATGCTGAAAATTCAGCTTTGCATCACAGAAATAAATTACATTTTATTCAAATAGAAACCAGTTCATTTAAGTTGTAATAATATTCCATAATATTATTGTTTTTACTTTATTTTTGATCAAATAAATGTGGCCTGGGTGGGCATAAGAGACTTTTCAAAAAGAAAAAATAATTTTTTCATACCAGAACTATTTACTATGAAATCTGATAATATAGTAGAATAATTATAGACTTATTTTTTAAAACCGTGGGTTCATTTTCTTTATTGTTTGATTAAAAATAGAACTAGCTACTTACCTGAATAACTGAATAACTGGATAAATTGGGCATCTGGACAATTGTCACATAATTCTTTTTCTTTTTATTTTGTAGGAATAGGCCTTTAGCTTCACTTTTGTTCTTTACTGTCTTCTAGAAACTATTGTTTTTGATAAGAGATTGGTGTTATCCATATGAGCATGACTATGGGCTCAAAGGAGGGAATCGCTTCTTGGAGCGGAGACTACAGGTAAGATAAAGCACAGAACAGATAAACATGGCTTCAAGGGATAGTTCACCCGAAAATGAAAAATCTGCCATTAATTACTCACCCACATGTTGTTCCAAACCCGTAAGACCTTTGTTCATCTTTGGAACACAAATTAAGATATTTTAGATGAAATTTAAGAGCTTTCTGACTCTGCATAGACAGCAATGGGTACTTGTGATTTGGAGGAGAAGAACAGTTGAATAAAGTCATTATTTTTGTTTTCTTTGTGCACAAAAAGTATTCTCGTAGATTTGTAAAATTGTGCTTGAACCACTGATGCCACATGGACTATTTTACAGATGTCCTTACTGCGTTTCTAGGTGTGGGAACATTACAGTTACATTGCTGTCTATGCAGGGTCTGAAAGCTCTTGGATTTAATAAAAAAAAAAATTATTTGTGTTCCAAAGATAAATGAAAGTCTTACGGGTTTGGAACGACTTTAAGGTGAGTAATTAATAACAGCTTTTTATTTTTTGGGTGAACTATCCCTTTTAGCATGTTGAACGGACTGTGAGTCATGTTTTATTTGTTCTTTGTAGGTGAAGCAGAATCAACATGAAGAGCTGCAGAATGTTAGGAAGCATATTCACAGCTGTTTCTCCAGCATAGGCTGCTTTCTGTTACCGCATCCAGGTCTGAAGGTGGCCACCAACCCTCACTTTGATGGTAGACTGAGAGGTCGGTACGGATTTTTTCTCAGACACAAACATAAACATGCATGTTTGAATTCTAGGCTCATCATGACCTTTTTATGTGCAGACATAGATAAGGAGTTCAAGAAGGAGCTGCAGAATCTAGTGCCTTTGCTGCTGGCACCAGAGAACCTGGTGGAGAAAGAGATCGGTGGAGCTAAAGTCACGTGCAGAGACCTGCTGGAGTACTTCAAGGTCAGATTTGATTAGTTGAGCTGCAGTAACAGCTGTAAACACAAATAAGACCAGGTGTTAATTGTGTCAGGATTGAAACTGAAGAGTCTCTAGAGAGCTTGTGCAGCCAATGATGCAAGTCTACATTGATACTTTCATTAAATCAGTTATTAATCACACTAAACAGTGCTCTTGTGAAGAAATATAGTGCATTAGCCTGACGGTTGTCTGTTTACAGTTGTCAAACAACATTTGAGTTGCTGTGAGGTTACTGGTGTGCTTTTTATAGGCTCATCCAACCAGATTGTATTTCTAGAACGTTTTCTGCTTTATGACTATCCAAATGTTTATTTTCCCTGTTTGCAGGCGTATATTAAAATCTATCAAGGGGAGGAGCTTCCACATCCTAAATCCATGTTGCAGGTGTGTTGCTCTCAATCATTAATGTCACCTACAGTGCTGTTCAAAAGTCGATCAGAAATGCAATAAAAACAACCATTACTCCAGTCTTCAGTGTCACAGAAATCATTCTAATGTGATTTATTATAAAACAGTTGTTGCTTAATATTTTTTAGGAACCTGTTTTACTTTTACTGTTTTTCCTGGATTCTTTGATGAATAAAAAGTTCAAATGAACAGCCTTTATTTAAAATAGAAATCTTTTCTGACAATATATGTCTTTATTGTCATTTTTAATTAAACACATTTAAGCAGAATAAAATATTGAATATTAATATTAGAATTTTTTTTTTTTTCTTCAAAAAGAAATGAAAAAATGTACTGACCCGAAACTTTTGAATGGTAGTATATATTGTTGCTAGGACTTCCCTCTTTTTTTCTTTTTTTTTTAGCACATTATTTTTGAAGGATCATGCGACACTGAAAGTAATGGCTAATAAAAATCTAGCTTTGCATTTCAAGAATAAATTATATTACATTTGGAAACTGTTATTTTAAATTGCAATATTAGTTTTTTTTTCCTGTACTTTTGATCAATAAATGCAGCATTGATGAACATAAGAAACTTCAAAAATCATCTAAAAATCCAAAAAACATCAGAAAGCTTACTGATCCCAAACTTTTGAAGAGTAGTGTAATTTATGTATTTAAATAAATGTAATTTGTTTATTCCTGTGACGTAAAGCTGAATTTTCAGCATCATTACCCTAGTTTTCAGTGTCACATGATCCTTCAGAAATCATTCTAATATGCTGATTTGCCACCCAAACACATTTCATATTACTATTAATGTTGAAAACAGTTGTGCAGTGTAATGTTTGTTAATTTTTTCATGATTGTTTTAAACAAAGTTCAAAAGAGCAGCAATATTTAATAATTATAAAATAATAAATTCTAAAATAATTAATTAATTAAATAATAAGTATTATAAAATATATACACTGCCCTCCAAAAGTTTAGAAACACCCCTGGCGTTATCATTGCGTTATCAATTATCATTGAAGACCAGCAATAATCATTTTCATTTTGATTACATAATAATGGCAATATATACATGTCAAAGTCAGACATGCCCCTTTGCCAGCTGTGATGCCTGGTTACTGCTTTAAACTTGGCCCAGGATTTTAAAAGAATTTTGGGTCAGCACACCTTAATAGCTTTAACAGTTGATTGCCAATTAAGTTTACAATACAATGAATTTTTGGCCCAGATTATGCAGAGCTGTAATAGCTGCTAATGGTGGGTTTTTTGATGAATCGAAAATTAAATTTTTTCTATGTATAAACTGTTTATATAATAAAATATGTTTTCGCAGTTTGTGTTGTCCCTTATCAGTGCAAAATTATCACAGATTAAAAAGGATTCATGCCAATATTGTCCAAAACCCCTCTTTTCTAGGGCGTTTCCAAACTTTTGGAGGGCAGTGTATATTTTTAGTAACATTATACGTCTTTACTATCACTTTTGATTAATGTGTCCTTGCTAAGTAAGTGTAAATGGATTTAAAAAAGCATACTAAACCCAAACCTAAGTCTATATATGAAAGTGTTAAGTTCCCACTGTGCCTCTTTTACTCAGGCAACTGCTGAAGCGAACAACCTGACGGCTGTCGCTGGAGCGAAGGACACTTATAACAGAACCATGGAGCAGGTAGAGTTACTCTGAGCTGCAAACATGCATGTAGACAAATTGGAAGTGGTGTGAGCCAAATGCATCCTGCATATCAAGGTTCTTTTTCTAAATGGTTCATGGATGGAGAGGGACCTCAATTCTCTTTAAATATAGCAGGGGCGTGACGTGAGATGAGCTAGCCTATATAACTGAAAATAACTTGAGGCCATTGCACTAAAATAGTAGGTTTGGCCTAGATAACTCAAAATACAGAGATGGTTTAATCATTTCTACAGTACATGCTTCTGGTGATTAGGAAATAATTTTGAGATTATATTTTTATTGTGTGTATGTTACAGGTATGTGGAGGTGACAAACCATACATCGCCCCTGTTGACCTTCAGCGCTATCATGAAGAGTTTAAGAAAACCTCCGTTCAACAGTTTTCCGCAGTGAAGAAAATGGGTGGCGTGGAGTTCAGTCAGCGCTACCAGCAGCAATTAGAGACTGAGCTGGATGAAGTGTACACGAATTTCGTGAAGCACAATGAAAGCAAGAACATTTTCTATGCAGCGAGAACTCCAGCCACGCTGTTTGCCGTCATGTTTGTTACCTACATGGTCTCCACAGTAACAGGTTTCATTGGCCTATCGGTAATCGCGACTCTGGCCAGTATGGTGATGGGGGTGTCGCTGATGTCGTTCTGTGTCTGGGCGTATGTCAGATACTCAGGAGAGTATCGAGAAGTGGGTGTGGCGATAGACCTCATAACAGAGGCCCTGTGGGAACAGGTGAGTTATGCTTCCTGGATGTCCTTCCACATTGTTGTTTAAGACTTTCCTGTCGACTTTTGTGTTCATTCCATCCTATAAACATTTCACTGTTAGTCTTGTCATAACCCACATTAAGGTAAGAATGTAATTTGACTCCCCATTGATGGCAGTTGCTAAGAGGGGAGCATTGTCCTGGGCCAATAAAGCTCCTCTAATAGCATAACATGCACATGTAGCCCAGGCAAGAGGAGGCCCACCCAATAAAAATTTGACCTCAGGACCATGACTTTTAGAAAGAGCCCTGATTCTAATGACAGGTTTGGAGTGTCAAGATTTAGCTTGGCTTGTGTTGAATTCACATTGTTTGCCTTCATCTACATTATTGACATTACTGAGGTGCTTTACTGAGACTGTGCTAGCCTTGGTATTAGACTATAATACTATATGGAGCTTTGTGTTTATTGACTTTATTAAAGGGATAGTTCACCCAAAAATGAAAATGACTTTCTTTTAGGGTTTGTACAAGGTGCTTAAAGTACTTGAATTTGACTTTTTGAAATGTTAGGCCTGGAAAACCCTTGAAATTAGTTATATTCCTGAAGAGGTACTTGAAAAGTGCTTGAATTATTGAAAGACAATGTATGAAATAAGTGTTTCATTTTTTTCAGTAAGCACATATCTTTTCACACAATTCTAAAAACATAATACCTTTTTTGCTTATTTCAGTTAATGTCATAAAACTAGCAAGCTAATCCAGTAGTAGTACTGACAATGTCATGTAAACATGGCTGAAGAAACGAAAACAGACGAACCAAATCAATTGAGCCATTTACGCAGGAACCATTCTGACCGATTCTGACTTCCGATTCACAAGCAAAAACCAGATCAAATTAAAATTAATTTAAATCAAATTTTAAAAATCACATTTTTAAAAAGCATGTAAATTGAAAGGTGAAACGGAGATTTTCAAAACTCAAAATGATTCACTGTTTCAAAGCACTCCATTTGTTTCAGATCCAGACTTCAAATTGCGCATCGCGGCTCATTTAATTTAGATCGGGACTTCGGAGTGGGTTCACAAATGATTTGACTTCGATCGGGACTTCAGATTGCGTTTGTCAATTGCTTGATTTAAATCGGAACTCCACATATTGCGAATCATTTAATTAAGATCGAAATGGGATTGTGAATCATTTCACGAATTGAATAATTCACATCAAATCAGTCACGTTATGCAATTTGAAGTCCCAATCTAAATCAAATAATACGCAAAATTGTGATCCAAGTCAAATGATTCATGATCCACGCTCCGAGTTCTGATCTGAAATGATGATTCTCTATTCATCATTCATATTGAGACTTCAAAGCATGAATTGTGAATCATTTGATTCAGATCGGGACTTCAGTGTGGGTTTGTGAATCATTTGATTTAGTTCGAGACTTTGGATTGACAAATCTTTTTTCTGTATTGTTTTTTTTTTTTTTTTTTTTTTTTTTTAAACAGTAGAAAACATCAAACCATTATAGTAATACAGTTATAAAAACAAAACAAATAGAGGGTATACACAAATACAAATCTCTTTTACCATGGTTTTACTATAGTAAAAGTGTAGTATACTTTGTAATTCTTTAGTAGTGGTACTTTGCATGTGCTGTGCTTCACTTTATTTTTGCCTTTTTTAATTAGTATATTTTTGTCTGTTTGTCCTCACAATTTAGAATTTGAAAGGCACAATCTCTGGTTGAAGTCCTTAAAAATACAAACAAAGTAGTGCTAGAAAAGTCCTTGAAAGTCCTGGAATTTCATTTTACAGTATCTGTACGAACCTTGTTCTTCTTTCAGATGAATCCATTCAGAGTTGTATTAAAAAATGTCCTGGCTCTTCCAAGCTTTTATAATTTCAGTGAAATCTCAACAGCCATTCACTGCCATTATAAAGCTTGGAAAAGCCAGGACATTTTAATTATAACTCTGATTATATTCATCTGAAAGTAAAAAGTCATATATACTTAGGATGGCTTGACGGTGAGTAAATCAAGGGGTAATTTTCATTTTTGGGTAGACTATCCTTTTAAATGTAAATTTACATGGTATTACTCTTATTGCTCTTACTTGGAATTAAAGGGTTAGTTCACTCATAAGAGAAAATTGTAATTTACTCTTTTACCATTATGTCATTTCAAACCCATAAGATCTTTTGAATAAGAAATGAGAAACAATTTTTAATGAAACCTGGAAGATTTTTGTTCCTGCCATTGGAAATGGGTTTTACCAAAACGTTTAAGAAATAAAAAGTTCATAAAGACATTGTAAAAGTAATCCATGTAAATCAAGCTGTTTATTCAAAGTCTTATTTGCTTTAGAAAACTGTTTAAACCACTCTATTCTTACTTGATGTTTTATGACATTTTAGAAGCATACATTTTGGTGGATTACAAAACTAGGAGGGACAGAAAATGGTCAGGTTTCATTAAAAATATCTTCATTTGTGTTTTGAAGATGAATGAATGCCTTATGGTTTTGGAACGGCACGAGGATAAGTAAATGATGACAGAGTTTCAATTTTTGGATGAACTGTCCCTTTAAGGATCATGGAAATATCAAGGAATTTATTTGTTCCAGACCTGAAAAAGATAGTTAATAAAATAATGAAATCAGGTTAATAAAGTCTCATCACTTAATGAAGTCATGGGCATTTGTTTATTTACTAAAAATACATTTTGTACTCTTATTTCATCCGTTAGACATTGTGAGTGCAGTTTTTATACAATTACTAAAAATCCTTATACAATAGTTGCAAATGACTCAGTCAAAACTTGAGTTTTTGAGGTAGTTACTTTTTAGCGACCAGGCTTGGATGGATGAAAAAGATGTGTAAAATGTTCCAATTGATTTGCTTAAAATGAGGGACCGTATAAAGGGATTTGACTCTTTTGATTTGACCTGTAAGCAACCACGCAAAAGCTGTTCAGACAAGCACCATTCATGTTTTTATTATTTTTTTGTCTCTCCTTTGTTGTTTGTAGGTGCTGAAGCCACTTACTGAGCAATACATGGAAGAAAATGTCCGACAGACTGTTGTGAACTCTATAAGAGCCACGCTAACAGATCAGGTGACACAAGCTACAAAGTTGAAGACCAACTGACAGTTTGCGGTGCCTTATCTGCCCAGTGTTTGAACAATCACTGCTTTTATGTTGTTTAGATTTTGTGATGTTTGGTCATGTAGACTCTAACCAAAGTTTACAGCGTACTTTACCCTGACCAATAAACACACCAACATGCTGACTGACACTAGAACAGCAACGGACATGAGTACAAAAGCTTATAAATTCAGGTTTAATCATCAGGTATAGATGCAGCTTTGGATTTCTCTTGCTTTGAGGGATTATTCAGGGAAGCACTACAAATATTTTACAATCCGAAAGTTAATTCAAACACTAGATGTTTAATCCCTTATATGCTTAACGGTTGAATTACTGCTCTCAGTGAATGATCCGTAGCATTTTCCGTTTTGCCTTCTAGCGCACAGAGTTACTCCGTGTGAAAACGTAATAGCATTTTTGCTGGATTTCTTGTGAGGTATTTTTAGAGCCTTTATGGAATGCTGAAGTTGTAAATCCATCCAAGACACCCCTCTATCGGGCCTCTTTCTGTACAGTGTTGTTTTAGACTGTATCATAGCCTCATGCATGTAAATGAGTGTACAAATATCAGCTGTAGATCACAAGAGGATTTAATTTCAATGTTTTGAGACGAGTATGAATGTGACGCTGTATTTGCCTTTGTTGTACTTCAGAGCACCTTTCATCGTGCCCAGTCTTCTGACACGTGGGAGTGCTTGCGAGAAGACTCGATTTGTCAGTCTTTTAAGGTTATGCCATGTAATTTATTTTTTAAACAATTAAAATATTTAAAATTTGTGTTTCTGGCTCCTTCAGGTTTATTTAGGAAGATTTAGCGTATGTCTTATACAAAGACAGACAAATAAATTACAGTAAACTTCTATATGTTAATGTTAATTTTTGTATTCAGGTTTAAATTAACATTAATGTATAATGAATTTGAATGAATTTGGAATAAATAGTATGTTTAACTATTACCCTAACCAGTCGCTGGGACTAATTTTTCAAAACGTTACACAGTGAGTACACACCAGTCTGTGTGAGCTAAACTTGATGTGCATTCAATGATTACATTTTTCATATTGTGACCCTGGACCACAAAACTAGTCATAAGGGTCAATGTTTTTGAAATTGAGATTTATACATTATCTGATGTATGATTTGTTAGGAAAGGACAATATTTGGCTGAGATACAACTATTTGAAAATCTGGAGTCTGAAGGCGCAAAAAAAAATCAAAATACTGAAAAAATCGTCCAAAAGTTGTCCAAATGAAGTTCTTAGCGATTCATATTAGTTAAAGGAGAAGTCCACTTCCAAAACAAAGATTCACATATAATGTACTCACCCCCCTGTCATCAAAGATGTTCATGTCTTTCTTAAGTCGAAAAGAAATAGTTTTTTTGAGGAAAATATTTCAGGATTTTTCTCCATATAATGGACTGATATGGTGCCCCGATTTTGAACTTCCAATGTCAAACGCTCGTCTTGTCTTACTCTGCCTGGCCTGTTTTTTTTTTGTTTTTTTTTCCCCAATTCATGACAGTTAGTGTATGTCGAGAAACTCCCATCTCATGTTCTCCATCAACTTCAAATTCATCCTATATCTCTGTTTTACCTTTTTTGTTAAGGGTGATTGATCTTCTTTGCATCACTGGTTCGGTACTTCTGCAGTGACGTAGGATGATTTTGACATGATTTTTGAAGTTGAGGGAGAAAATACGAGTTTTTCGACATATCCTAACTGTCTTGAGCCAGAATACACAGAGTTCAAGGAGAGAAAGACAAGACAAGCTTTTGACATTAAAAATTATTTAAATTGTATTTTTTTTTAATGAAACGATCGTTTTGCTAGATAAGACCCTTCTTCCTCGGCTGGGATCATTTACAACCGCATATGACACATGTCCTCGTCCAGGCAGGTTTGTAACATCTTTCGTTGATTGGAAGCATCTTAATTATTGCCCTGATGGTGGAAATGGAAATTTTCAATGCTTTAGCCATTTTCTTACAGACAACTTTTGTTTTGTTTTTGAAACTCAACAATTTTGTTCTGCACATCAGAACTATATTCTTTGATTTTACTTTTTGTAAAAAGTAAAAGTGATAGATGATTGAGAGAATTTGGCCTTTGTGTTCCTCATATTTATAATCCTGTGAAACAGGAAGTCATGGCTGGACAAATTCATGCCCCTATTCACGCTGGTGTGCTAAAACAATGTAAATATGAATGGGAATGTAGTTCAGAGATATTTTACTCTGAGATAATTTAAGATAATTTCTAGAGGTGCCAATAATTGTGGTCAATATGCATTGGAGAAAGACATTTATTTCATAATGAGATTTTCCCCTAACTTTTAATTAATAGATTTTTGTGAATTTTTGAATAAAAGCTCAAAAAGATAAACAATGCACATTTATTTTCACAGCCACCTTTGCTCATATTTACCAAGGGTGCCCATATTAGTGGAGGGCACTGTATTACAAATCTAAAAATGAAATGTGACCCTGGACCACTAAACCAGTCATAACTGTCATTTTTTACATTCTGAATAATTGTTTTATACATGCTTTCTATTGATGTATGGTTTGTTAGGATTGAACAATATTTGTCCGAGATCCGACTATTTGAAAATCTGGTGCAAAAAAAAATGTTGGAAAAAAAGTCCAAATTAATTTCTTAGCAATGCATATGTGACCTTAGACCACAAAACCAGTCATATGTAGCACGGGTATATTTGCAGCAATATATCCTACTGTAAATGTATGGAAAAAATATTTTTTTAAAAATCTGCACCTTCAGATTTCAGATTTCAGATTTTCAAATAGTTGTATCTCGGCCAAATATTGTCCTATCCTAACAAACAATACATCAATGGGAAGCGTATTTATTTCATAAAACTGACCCTTATGACTAGTTTTGTGGTCACATAGTACTAATCAGTACTAATTTGATGTATTTATGGTAGGAAATTTACTAAATATCTTAATGGAAAATGATCTTTACTTAATATCTTAATTATTTTTGGCATAAAAGAAAAATAGATAATTTTGACCCATATACTGTATTTTTGGCTGTTGCTACAAATATACCCCAGCAACTTAAGTTTCTTTTTGTGGTCCAGAGTCACAAATGCTATCAAAACAGATTTAGCTGAACAACTGAAGTGTTTTGGTAGTTTTAGTGCATTTTGTATGTGAAATATACTTTTGGCCAAGCTGAAAGTTGGTAAGGAAAAGTGCAGAGGTTTGAAAAAGTGACCTAGAGTAAGTATTAAATTATTAGATTAAATTATTATCAGCCTTAGTTAAGTAAAACTACAACATTTTTACCAATCTCAAATATTATTTGCTTTGTTTCAAAAATCAGATGCTTCCTCATTTAATTACATTTCCCAGTCTTAGCACATACCAAAACTGTTGGCCAAGTTTGAATTAAGCCTCGCCAGTGTGATAATAGCAGCTTTTGTTCTGGAGACGCTAACGTTACAGTCATTCAAGTGGAACTGGTTCGGTTCAAAACCATTTTTATAACGTCTTTTTCCTACTGCTTAGCATTGCCAGCTTTGGTCCTGTTACTATGGCGACAGACATTTTAAAACTTTTTAAACAATGGGGATTGAGTCGCACAGTAGGCTTCTGTTGCAGTCCGTTTGGATGGTGGGGAGAAATGCAAGTAAGGTAAGAGCTCATTTCAGCATCTATATTAGAAGTAAATCTCAAACCTAAATGCTTAAATGACTTATCTGAATTTCTTACAGTACAAAGAGCTCAACTCAAATGGACCCGGACATTAAACACACTAGAAGATCTATGCACAAGTGTAAACTTGATGGCATTCAAGACACGCAGCAGGACTGTGACAGACCAATTCCTGATAAGTTGTGCACCCGTCAGCCAGAAGCCATCAGCAGTGAAATGCAATCAAACGACAAAGAAGTTCTTTCAAGTCGGTGGAAGAAAGGAAAAGAACTGCCTGCTAAATCACAGCGTGCTGCGGTGGATACGCTTGAAAACAAGTTCATGAAAGTGCGACGGAGTTTACTCCAAAGTACAAATGAAGATGTCAGTCGAGATTTCGATGAGCAGGCGATGGAGTCCCTGCAAAGAATACTAGCAGGAGCAGATCTGTTGAAAAAAGAAGAGGCTACGATGAGTATCCTCGGGTCAAAATATGATTTCCAGATGGATCATACCTCTAAAGCGTTACGTTACTTTATTAGATCTAATTCAACGAGATCTGTTGAATGTTCCTCAAATCCATCCAAAGATATTTTGAAGGAAATATCAAAATGCAGAGAAAGAAGTAGAGCTGACAAAAGTTCATCTGGGAGGAGCAAACATCTTGACTTCTTTGAAGTCGTGAAGGAACAGCTCCAACAGAAGGACTTGGAGAACCAACATCTTGTCCATTTGCTGTTGTTCAAGCAACGAGAACTGAAAGATATGGAAGAGATGTCAAAGCAAAAGGAGAAGGAAACCCAACTTATTACTGAAAAACTGAAGTGTGAGGAACAAAAGAATACAGAAATCACCACCAGGTTTGAGCGAACCTCTGAAGATTTGAAGAAGGAACTCACTGAAGCCAGAAGTAACAACAAAACTACTATGAAGCAACTGAAAGCACTGATGGACAAATACGAGCGCCTCAAAACACGTGCCAACGCGATGAAGGACCAACTCAACGTGGAGCTCAGTGAGAAAAAGAGCTGTCAGAAATCATTCAAGAAGCTTCAGCAGATGTCTCAGGAGTTGCTAACCAAGCAGAAACTTCTGGAGGAGCAAAGAGATGTGGCAGGACGAGATCTCGCTTTGTGTAGAGAGACGCTGCAGATGATGGACTCCGAACATAAGAACATCATCGGCATTAATCAAAGACTTCAGGAGGAGGTATCAGCCATGAGAAACGAATCTGCAAACCTCAGAGAAAATATACGTAAGGCTCAGGAGAAGAACAAGGAGCTCGTTCAAGCGACTCGTTCCAAAGAGTCCAACAATGAGAAGAACCTTAAAGAATTCAAGGATGTGATTAAAAAACTGAACGATGAGTTGGAAGAGTGCCGAACAGAAAAAGACAAAGCTTTTCGACAGGTCGAGGCCATGAAATATGAATCGAAACTGATTCACAACAAGCAGAGAGTGGAGATACTCCAGCTGGAGGAGCATCAGAAAGCCTCTCTGCAGCAGTCTGATGCTTTGAGGAGTGAGTGTGAGACTTTGATGGAGATGGTGAGCAAGCTGAAGAAAGACAAGCAAGTCCTAACAGATAAGATGGAGGGCTTTCATAAGGAAAAGATGGTGTTGGAGATGGCAAGCATGAAGGAGGGAGAGCGCCTCAAAGAGGCCATTCGTTTGCTGGAGCGAGAGAGAGAGGTGCTGTTAGTGGAGATGGAGGACTTGCGTAAGGATTATCTCGGCCTCAGCGATAGGATCATGCTGAAAATGGGCCAAGTGGATGCAGCAGATCCTCCAATGACCATCACTGACATCACAACAAACCATCAAAGAAATGCACTGAAGCTCTCACACATTGATGATGGAATGATTCCTGATGATGGTATGAGCCCTGATACCTAAAATACAGCTGAAGGATTTGCAAAATGTTAGTTATTTTACCAAATAAAAGGGATCATGCAAAATGCATGTTATTGTTTATTTAGTTCTGACCTGAATAAGATATTTCCCATAAAAGATGTTTACATGTAGTCCACAAAAGAAAAAAATAACTGAATTTATAAAAATGACCCTGTTCAAAAGTTTACATACGCTTGATTCTTAATACTGTGTTGTTACCTGAATGATCCACAGCTGTGTGTTTTGTTTAGTGATAGTTGTTAATGAGTTCCTTGTTTTAATCTGCCCACTGTTCTTCAGAAAAATCCTTCAGGTCCCACAAATTCTGTTTTTTTTTGGCATTTTTATGTATTTGAACCCTTTTTGAGATCCACCTTTTCACGACTGATATTTCTTATTTTGCCTAAATATCATATATTTTTTCATTTAGTACTGAAGCTACAGAAGATACTTACAGGTTCCCCAGAAGACAAAATAAGTTAAATTTACCCTGATCTTCAAATTCAAAAAATTTTCACCCCCCCCCCAGCTCTTAATGCATTGTTTTTTTCTTCTGGAGCATCAGTGAACGTTTGAACCTTCTGTAATAGTTGCATATAAGTCTCTCACAGTTGTAGTCAAGGTGAAAAGATGGATCTCAAAATCATACAGTCATTGTTGGAAAGGGTTCAAATACATAAAAATGCTGAAAAAAAAGAATTTGTGGGACCTGAAGGACAACACGGTATCAAGAATCAAATGTATGTAAACTTTTGAATGGGGTCATTTTTATGAATTCAACTATGTGAAATATCTTATTCAGGTCACTACTAAAAAAAAATTAGCATGCATTTTGTATGATCCCTCTTTGGTAAAATAATTAACATTTTGCAGATTCTTCAAGGTGTATGTAAACTTTTGACTTAAACTGTACATGCATTTTTTTTCTTTTTTAAAGCCTAATTTATTCAAATTATACTGTCAAGGAGTAAAGTTGAGATGAAAAATTAACATGCATTTTTGAACAAATACGTTTACATATACAGTAGTCAACATTTGAAATAGACCAAACCTTTTATCAGTTGTCCTAAAATCAAAACAATACCTGTTCTTGTTGTAGGACACCTTTCATTAACCTTTTTTTTTTTGATCCACTTCGAATGCTGACTACTGTAGTCCACAAGAGAAATAATAGTTGAATTTTACATATGCTCACTCCAATGTCATCCAAGCTGCATGAACTCTGACCTGAAATCTGACACTTTCTCAAAGTCACACACTTATTTGATTAGTGAAGTAGAAATAGTGAAGAATCTCAACTTTGATTTGACAAACATTTTTAAATTTCCAGGTTTAAATGGGAAAAAATAATGTACAGCATCAGAGTTTGAAGACCCGAAGAAGAGTTGTTTTTTTTTTTGGTGAAGATATTCAGCGTGAATGCATTAAATGGCTCTAAAGTGCCAAAGGCATTAATATTACAAAAATTTCTATTTTAAATAAATGCTGTTGTTTTTACTTTCTATTCAAAAATGTATCATTTTCACATTTAGGCACTGGAGTCTTTTAGCTTTAAAATAACATTTTTAAAATGATTGTATTTGTACATAAACTGTAATATCTTGTAATTTGATCAAATTAAATGGGGCCTTTTGACCAAAAGTATACATGTTCATTAAAGCATTAGCTCACTTCCAGAATAAAAGTTTCCTGATAATTTACTCCAGTGTCAGCCAAGATGTTCTTATTTGTCTTTCTTCAATTGTAAACAAATTAAGGTTTTGGAGAAAAAAAACATTCCAGGACTTTTCTCCATATAGTGGACTTCAGGGTTGAAGGCCTGAACTGCAGTTTCAGTGCAGCTTTAAATGTCTCTACATGATCCCAGCTGAGGAATAAGTGTCTTTTAAAAAAAAAAAAAAGAGATACATTTCTATACTTTTTAACCACAAACGCTTGCCTTGCACTAGCTCTGCATCCATGACTTCACACAAAGTTTAAACGCCCCTTACAAAGAAAAAAAAAAAAAGTGCTAGTGCAAGAAGAGCATTTTTGGTTAAAGTACTTTTTTTAGAAAATGATCTATCATTTCGCTAAACAAGACCCTTATTCCACAGCAGGGATCGTGCAGAACCCTTTGAAGCTGTATTGAAACTGCAATTTGGACCTTCAACCCATTGAAGTTTGCTATACAGAGGAAAAATCCTGGAATGTTTTCCTCAAAAAAAAACTTAATTTCTTTGCAACACAATTTCAATGAACATCTTGGATGACTTGAGGGCAAGTAAATTATCAGGACATTTATATTCTTGAATTAAACTAATCTAAGTAAACATGAAGACAGTCATAACTGTATGCATCCTGTCATTGGAATGAAAATCTAACCTCATGGTTTCTTCCCTGCAGTGATTCAGGACATAAGAAGAAAACTAGAAGAGGAGAACCAACAAAAGTGAACCGTGAATGTAACAGTTCTGCATTAAGTTCTTTGAAATGCAAAATTATATCCTGTATTAAAATAAACGTCACATGCTGTATACAAAATATTTATTATGTTTTGAAAAACAACATATAAAACGAATGTTTGTTCTACAGTATTCTAGAAGGTCAAAGTGCGTTAAAGCAGTTTACATGTGCGTTTCCTATTTAGTCAACTACATATGAAATGTACAACAGTATTTACAAAATAGCCAAACTATGGGATTTTTGTTTTTTTAAGTGATAATCCCAAAACAAAAGTTGACATGGCATTCCAAAAAAAAAAAAAAAAGTACATGTTTAATAACATGTTAAATCTGCTAAAACTCATAACCAAGGATGGACTTATTAAAAGCAGCAGTGGTCAACTTAAAATTCTAAAATGGAAAAGATCTCAATCTCTCAGTAGAACCAGCAGGCAGCTTTTCAACCAGTTAATGTTGCTTGATCAGTTTAGGCAGTGGTAGTAACTCAACTCTGGCTTGATGGCAGATTTCAAGTGTCAGTGCTTTCAGGACAGACTGATGTCACCATTGTCATCTTTGGTCTCGATAACTTTAAACACCCCGTCCTTCTCACGTTTAACACGCTTCTTGGCTTGATCTGAAAAAGGAGATTTGATTCACATGAGAGGGGCATTAAATGTCAAAGCTTCGCTATGAAAGAAAAAAAAAAAAAAAAAAAAAAAAAATATCACTACACAATGGAATGTACACGATTCAAAGACATTCAGATCTGAAACTTACTCAGTAAATCACTACGGTCCAGTAGGATTTCCAGATCTTTGTCACTGATGACCTTTCCCTTAGTGCCTTTCACTGCCCTATAAAAGCATTAATCACATCAGGACAGTCATTGTGATGCAACTTACAACAGAATTTGGCAATACTTGGATTGGATTATAACTCTTGTGACAGTCAGATATACAGTATGAGTATCTGTACCCGTCATAGTCTCTGGACTTCAGCAGTTCCACAAGCTCATTTACATCCACACAGCTTTTAGTCTGTTTGAGCTCTGCTTTAGAACCCTTAAACTTATCTGAAATGACAAATATAATAGAGAAAGGTCAATAGAGTCTCAGCCAAAAAACAAACAAACAAAAACAGAACTTAAATTGATTCAATTAATTAGGTTCAAAGGCAAAAGCTACGCACTTTTGTGAATGACCATCTTCTCTAGCTTTCTTTTGGCAGAGGCTCTCTCCAGGATCTTCTCATCGATGGTGTTGGCCGTAACTAGGCGGTAAACCATCACAGGCTTTGTTTGCCCAATACGGTGACACCGATCCTGTGCCTGCAAATCCGCCTGAGGATTCTGAAGATGATAGGATAGAGTATTTTTTAATTTAATGCCATGTCAGCACCTTGGGCTATTTAATGGCAAAAACAATACAAAAATAAGTTATATTACACAAGATTTTTTACATTAACATATGCAGGGCTCAACGCTAAGGATTTTTTTCTGCTGGCCCTACCACAAACAGTTGCTGTTATCATTGTTTTTGACTCATGTTATCTTTTATTTTAATAAGCATATGAGACACCAAAATTTAAAATAAAATTGTACAATTCTCGATTCCAATTTCGATACCACACCTAAACCTATTAGCCTAACTAAAGTCCAAACATTGTTTGTGAAAAAAAAATAAATAAATAAATAATAATAATATTTTATTAAAAATGAAAAGATGCTTTAGGGAAAAAACAGCAGACAGACTGAAAGAACGCAAACAGTCTTTGTCAGCAGGTGGCGCTTTTGGAATAAGAGCGATATTACGTTTCTATGGTTACCGCTGTAAACAAAGCAGCTGCGTGCTTATGAACGCAAATTATCAAGGTTAAAAAACACGTGCAAAATTATAAACTCTTTCATGCTGGCCCCAGCCACTCCTTATTGTCGAGTCCTGATATGATAATTTCTAAACTTTTTTTGGCAAAATTATACTAAATAACTGATTCTGAAGATGAAATTCAGAAAATATGCTGGCTTTTCATTCAAATCAAAATTAATGAAAGAATAGAGGCTTTATCCTTGTTTGCTTTAAGCAAAATAAATAAAATGCTTACCAGTTAAGAATTTTTCCCTCATTTTAAAGGCGTAGTTCACCCAAAAACGGAAGTTTCGTCATTAATTACTCATCCTCATGTCCTTCCAAATCCATTAGACCAGTGGTTTTCAATCCTGGTCCTAAGGACCCACTGCTCTGCACATTGTGTTTCCCTTATTCAGGTCATCAGCTTGTTAGAAGAGAGATCCATGTACTGAATAGAGTGTGTCAGATAAGAGAGACATACAAAAAGTGCAGAGCAGTGGGTCCCCGGGACCAGGATTGTAAAACACTACTTTAGACCTTCGTTCATCTTCAGAACACAAATTAAGATATTTTTGATGAAATCTGAGCACTTTCTGACCTTGCATAAACAGCAACGCAACTGAGACGTTCAAGGCCCTGAAAGGTTGTTAGAACATTAATAAAATAGTACATGTGACAGTGGTTCAACCTTAAGTTTATGAAGCTACGAGAAAACTATTTGTGTGCAAAAAAAAAACAAAAAAAAATAAATGACTTTATTCAACTATTATGTTCTTCTATCTTTGATGCACATTCCCATTGCTGTTTAGGCAGGGTCAGAAAGCTCTCACATTTCTCAAAAATATCTTAATTTGTGTTCCGAAGATGAACTTACATGTCTTACATGTTTGGAACGAAATGAGGGTGAGTAATTAACGACAATTTCATTTTTGGGTGAACTATCCCTTTAATTAAATCAAAATGAGGGAGCAAATTACTACAACATGGCCATGATTTAATTAAGATGGAAAAAATGATTAATTTCATGGCCACAAAAAATATTTTTTGTCTGCATGTCATGTGCGGGGCTCCATACAAGTCACATATGAACAGGTTGCACATGTAAATTCATACCCAATCACTGTCAAATATGATGACAGTGTCAGCAGCTGTGAGGTTGATCCCAAGACCACCAGCTCGAGTGCTCAGGAGGAAGAGGAACACCTCCGGATCAGAAGAAAACTTCTTCATCTGCATGAATCATCATCATCATCATCATCAATTGCCAAATGAAAACAACTCACTAACAAGCGTGATAACAATTGGTATTAACCAAAAAACTGCTACTCACATTCTCATCTCTGTCTGCGTAGCTCATTGACCCATCCAGTCGGCTGTACTCATAACCGCGGAGATAGCAATAATCCATCAGAATATCCAATATGGAGGTCATCTGGCTGAAAATCAGCACCTGTTTTAAAAAGTGGATGTAATTAAGTGTTTGATATGGCTACCACCAAAACAAAAACATCACAGAAATGTTTTTTGAGCAGTAAATCATCATGATGGAGGATCATGTGAAACTAAAGACTGGAGTATTGAAGCTGAATATACCGTGTTATCACAGAAATATATAAAAAAAATTTACACAATATTAAATTTTAGTACTCCACACCATTACTGTTTTTTTGTATTTTTGATCAAATAAATGCAACCTTGTTGAGCATAATAGACTTTGGTCAAAAACACAAAATCTTTCAGTGTATCATTCAGCCCTAAATATAACTCCACATACAGAAACTTCATACAGGGAATTAATTAAATGCGTGCAAAATTGTGTTATAACCACATTGGAGTTTGACACTTACTGACAGAGATGTTAATCATTAAAACGTAAACTTTACCTTGTGCCCTCTTTTTTTCAGTTCAGGAAGCATTCGATCCAGGATAAGAAACTTCCCTGATGCTTCCACTAGCTGCTCATCAATCTGTGCCAATGAGATAATTATTACACTCAATTAGTTGCCATACCAGATGAAATCATTCCAATTTGTGCAAAGTTGTGTGTAAAATACCTTAAAGTCTCCAGTGGCGGGGTCCAGAGGATACTCTATCAAGTAAGCATGGTTGCAGCACCTCTTCAGCAGCATCAGTATGTTCTGCAGTTTCAAGTTGATTTGAGCATCAACTGGCAAAGAAACATCCACCACTGGGCTGGAGCTAAGGAGAGAGTAACCACGTCATGTCAAAAAGCTGACAGCTTAAGAGTTTAAAGCAGAGGTTGAACTGGTAAATACAACAAGGGAGACAGACCTTGACTGACTGTCCATCTCTTTCTGAACCTTCTCTAGGTACTTCTCAAGATCTTTCGCAGAGTCAGTGTTTGACTCATAATAGTCCACCACCCTTCTGGTCCTGCGCTTCGGTCGGCCACTGGATGTCAGCGGCACAGGTGCTGAATCGTCCTTAAGAAAATGTCATAAAAGAGGTTATTAATAATAAATAAATACTAACCACACACATCTTGCTACAACTCTCATTTAATATCCTGTTCACACCAAGACCAATATTCAGTGTGATAAACAATTTGATTTTAAATGAACAGAATGAATCTGTTCTCTTGGTTTCAATGCATCTTGCATTTGGTGGTGATAGATAAAAATCTGAATGGCTGTAAATACTAAATACTGTTGGACTTCTCCATTTTATTTTCCATAAGTGCTACTGTAGTCAGAAAGGCCATTTCCATTTTGATTCAGCCCATCTGCCACACATTAGTTTAAACAAAATTATGCAACACATTTGTGTTGGTGCAATCAGGCCTTCACATTGCATACAACTCACCTTTTCCTGACCCAGCAGCTTTGCTATAGTCTTGTTAACTATGGCCATGTAGAAGGCCTCCTGTTTGTTGGTGAGAGGTGCGTACACTACGATCTCTTTCTTAGGTGGAACCTCCAGTGTGACATCTGACTTCAGTCTTCTGAGAAGAAAGGGTGTGAGGATCTGAAAACATTAAAATGGCA